>JAPKLX010000011.1:803688-886259 GCA_026898415.1 Leonotis leonurus
CTACTGCTAGAGCTTGGGAAATTCACCAAGCTGATGTGAATAATGCACTTTTGCATGGGTTCTTACGTGAAGACATTTATATGAAACCACCCCAAGGATATGTGAAAGCTAAATCTGGTCAGGTTTGCAAACTAGTCAAAAGTTTGTATGGTCTTAAACAGGCTTCTAGGGAGTGGAATGTTGAGTTTTGTAGGGCTTTATTTGCATTTGGATTCACACAATCTTGCACTGATAACTGCTTGTTTGTTAAAGGGGCTGGTGATATTTTTTTATGTCTGCTAGTATATGTTGATGATGTATTAATCACAGGTCACAATCCAGCAAATATTGCTGCTCTTAAAGCATATCTCCATGAAGCATTCACTATCAAAGATTTGGGCTTAGTCAAGTATTTCTTGGGTGTAGAGATTGCTAGAGGTGTTGATGGCACATATCTTAATCAGAGGAAGTATATCTTGGAGTTGTTGGATTCCACTGGTTTCATTGAATGCACTTCTGTTTCTACACCACTTCCTCAAGGTATTCAACTCAGTAAAGAGGCTTGTGAGTTATTAGAGGAACCTAATGTCTATAGAAGGTTGGTTGGGAGATTGCTTTACTTGAATTTAACCAGATCTGACTTAGCTTATGTTGTACAGCAGCTCAGCCAGTTTGTAGCTTATCCTAGGAGTTCTCATTGGCAAGTTGCAGTACATGTGTTAAAGTATCTAAAAGGATGTCCATCTTTAGGCTTATTTTTTGCAACCAACAACAGTTCTAATGTGGTTGGCTTCTGTGATGCTGATTGGGGGTCTTGTGTGGATACTAGGAAGTCTCTAACAGGTTATTGTGTTTACTATGGTACAGCTCTGATATCATGGAAGTGCAAAAAGCAATCAACAGTGTCTGCCTCTTCAGCTGAAGCTGAATATAGGGCATGAGTACCACTTCTCGTGAGTTATTATGGATCTCATATCTCATTCATGATGTTCAACTGCAGTCATCTTTGCCTATACCTTTGCATTGTGACAATAAGGCTGTCATCCATATTACTAGGAATCAAGTGTTCCACGAGCGAACTAAGCACATTGACATTGATTGTCATGTGGTTAGGTAACATTATAAATGAGAATTTCTTGAACCAGTGCATATCTCTACTAAACTGCAGTTAGCTGATTTCTTCACTAAAGCATTGTCGGCTCCTCGTTTTCATCTACTGAAATCCAAGATGGGTTTATGTGACATATGCCAAACTCCATCTTGAGGGGGTATTGGCAATTGAGGTTTGGAGCTGAAGGTTTATTGCATGGGTGATTGCTACGTGATAATGATCAGATGTTGATGGAGACATGGAGGAAGTATCTCAGCCGTTAGATTACTGCATAATCTTGTGGTTTAGATTGTATCTTAGTTTTAATAGAAGTGCTATGCGATTTTATCATTTAGTTTACGTTTTCTTCATGTTAGTAAGTAGGGTTTAACTAACAGATTGTACTCATTTTTGTTACTTGATTTTTCTACAAGTAACTAATTGAATGGAAGTTAGTTTTGTTCATCTTCTTCATCTTCAATTTCCATCGCACCATATACAAAATTGATCAATCTATGGTTAGTATAGTCTAATTTCAACATGGTATCAAGAGGCAAGTAATCGATCCTGGATGCATATTGATGGCGAAGAATAGAAGAACTCAGTGGAATACTTTGGCTCAAAATGATCATGACGATCGGCGTGAACCTGTAATTGATGATTCCACCGATGATGTGGAAAATCAATCGATTGCCAAGGATGAGAACGATCGCGTATGGGAGGAACTGGATGAAAAGTGACTACAGAACATTTTGGGTATCAACAACGCTGATCATCCAGGGATGGTTTTAGTCGTTGCTCCACTGACAGGGGATAATTTCCTCAGCTGGAGTGGTTGTGTGCGACGTGCGCTAGGGGCGAAATACAAGCTGGCATTCCTCGATGGTAATCTACCTCAATCGTCCCCAACTTCACTTTACTATGAAGACTGGTTACACGCTGATTATATGGTAACTTGTTGGTTGATTAATTCGATTTCTAAAGATCTTGTGCATGCTTTTACTCATATAAATCGTACCAAAACTCTTTGGGATGCTTTAAGTCAGAGATTTGGGCGTAGTAATGGACCAAAACTTTATCGTTTAGAAAGGGCAGTTATTGGTCTTACACAGGGCAATGTAAGTGTTCTCATGTACTTTAATCAATTAACTTCAATATGGGATGAAATTGATATGTTTCTTATTCCTATTGAGTGTACATGTGGTGCTAGTAGCAAATGTGTTTGTGGTGCTATAGGAAAATCTCGTAGAAGGGAAGATTAAAGGAGGCTGATTCAATTCCTCCTTGGTCTCAATGAATGTTATGAAACTGCTCGGAGCCAAATTTTGTTTATGGATCCTATGCCAACTGTCCAGAAAGCTTATTCTATGATTATACAAATGGAGGATCAACGTAGGATAACAAATGGTGGTTTAGAAGGGATTTTCCAGCCATTAATGTCCATGGGAAAGGTATTGTATTCTAATAACAGTCCAGGGATTGTCAATAACCAAGGTCAAGCCAAACCAAGAAGGCCTAGAGAGGAGAAAGCCAAACTTTATTGTTCTCATTGCAAGATTCATGGACATGACCAATCTGAGTGCTTCAAGATCCATGGGGTTCCCGAGTGGTTCAAAAAACTCAAAGGAAATAAGTATAAATCCAAAGCTAATTTTGTAGATTCAACAGACCATACTGGTTGTGAAAATAAGGACAACAACAGTAGTGGTTCTAATTCTGACCTCTGTAAGCTGATTCAATCCGAGATAGCTAAGGGGTCAAGAGTGACCCTATTGGAGCTGCTCATGATGTGAATATGGTCCAATCTTCTTCCAGTAATGACATTCCTTTCAATGGACATTATGCATTCAATGTTGGAGGTGCAAGCATCACTTCTTGGATTATAGATTCTGGTGCCTCCATTCATGTATGTTGTAATCCAGCCCTTATGCAGTCAGTAAGCAGGCTAACCTACAAACATGATTTGCAACTGCCTGATGGCACTACAAGGACAATTCACTTCAAGGGTGATGCCAAAGTTAATGATGACATAATACTTCAAAATGTTTTGTATGCACCCGAGTTCACAAACAACCTTATTTATGTTGCTCAATTGATTAATGAAATGAGAGTAAAGTGCTTATTTTTGAAGTCTCATTGTCTTATTCAGAAAGACAAAAATGAGAAAGTGATGGGCATTGGAAAGGAGGTCAGAAACTTGTATGTGTTTAACTCCAACATACAAAACCATACTTCATCACTAAGTCAAGTGAATTTATCAATTCTGGAATGGCATCAAGTACTTGGTCATGCCTCAGTAGAGACACTGCAGCACATGAAACAACTTTAAAAGAGTATTTCCAAGAAAGATATTGAAGCATTAGCTCAGTGTGAGGTATGTACTAAAGCAAAAATGTCTAGATGCTCTTTCCCTTTGTTACATAGACGGTCAGAAACTTTATTTGATCTTGTGCACATAGATGTTTGGGGACCATATACATATGAGAATGTTTGTAATGCCAAATTCATGCTTACCATTGTGGAAGACCATTCTAGGATGATATGGACCTACATGTTACAGTCCAAGAGTCAGGTCTACACAATTATAAAGAGTTTTTTTGCTATGGTCTTAACTCAATTTAATGTTAAGGTCAAGCAAATCAGAACTGACAATGGAAGTGAGTTCATCAATCATAATATGAACACATTGACTAGGGAACTTGGGATTATTCACCAGAAATCATGTATTTATACTCCTCAACAAAATGAGATTGTTGAGAGAAGGAACAGAACTTTGCTACAGGTTGCTAGAGCCTTGATGATTCAAAGCAATATAGATCATAAATTCTGGCCTTTTTCCATCATAATGGCTACTGGGATCTTGAATAGAATTCCAAGCAAAGTGTTACACTGAGACAGTCCTTATTTTGTAATGTTTTCCCAAGAACCTCAATTTCTTAACACACCACGCTTTGGTTGTCTAGCTTACATGGTTAATTTGGATCCATCTAGGGGCAAATTCTCTGATAGGGCTGATAAATGTATTTTTCTTGGTCATTCACCAACTCACAAGGGTTATATTCTGTATCATTTGGCCAGTTCCAAGGTGGTGGTGTCTAGAGATGTAAAGTTCTTTTCTGCTTTACATCCTTGTGACAATGAGATTGATGCTTCTCACATAACCTCTTATTTACCATTCATGTCTTCACAGCCTGAACAGGTTGTTACTCCAGATACAGATGATAATTCATCCAATGCATCAGATTATGGTGATGAGGGATACATGATGTTACCTCCTGATTCTACTAATTATGATTCTGGTCCTAGTATGGAACCAACTGAACCTGTGGATCCTATAATAAAGGCTCATATACCTATTGCTACTCCCACAACCGAAAGCAATGTCCCTACAAGGCATAGTAGCAGAATTACAAGGCCTCCAACTTGGTTATCAGATTATATTGGTTCCACTGTTTTCATCTTCTGTTCCAGCTCCTGCTCATGTACCACCTACATTTCCCTATGCAATTAGTCCACATATATCACTTAACTACACTACATTTCTGGTTAATGTGACTAATTTACAGGAACCTACATCATACAAAGAAGCAAGCAAGTATGTGGAGTGGACAAATGCTATGAATGAGGAGCTTGATGCACTAGAGGATAACAATACATGGATTCTCACAGAACTACCTCCAGGTAAACGAGCCATTGGCTCTAAGTGGGTGTATAAAGTGAAAGTTAAATCTGATGGAAATGTAGAACGTTTTAAAGCAAGGCTAATTGCAAAGGGGTTTAACCTGGAATATGGGATTGACTACACTGAAGTTTTTTCACCAGTTGCAAAATTAGTAACAGTAAGACTTTTAATTCTTGTTGCTACTGCTAGAGCTTGGGAAATTCACCAAGCTGATGTGAATAATGCATTTTTGCATGGGTTCTTACGTGAAGACATTTATATGAAACCACCCCAAGGATATGTGAAAGTTAAATCTGGTCAGGTTTGCAAACTAGTCAAAAGTTTGTATGGTCTTAAACAGGCTTCTAGGGAGTGGAATGCTGTGTTTTGTAGGGCTTTATTTGCATTTGGATTTACACAATCTTGCACTGATAACTGCTTGTTTGTTAAAGGGGCTGGTGATACTTTTTTATGTCTGCTAGTATATGTTGATGATGTATTAATCACATGTCACAATCCAGCAGATATTGCTGCTCTTAAAGCATATCTCCATGAAACATTCATCATCAAAGATTTGGGCTTAGTCAAGTATTTCTTGGTGTAGAGATTGCTAGAGGTGTTGATGGCACATATCTTAATCAGAGGAAGTATATCTTGGATTTGTTGGATTCCACTGGTTTCATTGGATGCACTTCTGTTTCTACACCACTTCCTCCAGGTATTCAACTCAGTAAAGAGGCTGGTGAGTTATTAGAGGAACATAATGTCTATAGAAGGTTGGTTGGGAGATTGCTTTACTTGAATTCAACCAGACCTGACTTAGCTTATGTTGTACAGCAGCTCATCCAGTTTGTAGCTTATCCTAGAAGTTTTCATTGGCAAGCTATAGTACATGTGTTAAAGTATCTAAAAGGATGTTCATCTTTAGGCTTATTTTTTGCAACCAACAACACTTCTAATGTGGTTGGCTTCTGTGATGCTGATTGGGGATATTGTGTGGATACTAGGAAGTCTCTAACAGGTTATTGTGTTACTATGGTACAGCTCTGATATCATGGAAGTGCAAAAGGCAATCAACAGTGTTTGCCTCTTCAGCTGAAGCTGAATATAGGGCAATGAGTACCTCTTCTCATGAGTTAATATGGATCTCATATCTCATTCATGATTGCTACGTGATAATGATCAGATGTTGATGGAGACATGGAGGAAGTATCTCAGCCGTTAGATTACTGCATAATCTTGTGGTTTAGATTGTATCTTAGTTTTAATAGAAGTGCTATGCGATTTTATCATTTAGTTTACGCTTTCTTCATGTTAGTAAGTGGGGTTTAACTAACAGATTGTACTCATCATTGTTACTTGATTTTTCTGCAAGTAACTAATTGAATGGAAGTTAGTTTTGTTCATATTCTTCATCTTCAAATTCCATCGCACCATATACAAAATTGATCAATCTATGGTTAGTATAGTCTAATTTCAACATCATTCAATCCAAAATTTTCATCTATAAAGAGGAAACTAGCGTGTCATAATTACGTAAATTAAATAAAATTAAGACAAAATCTGGACTGAGCTAGCCGCAACTCATCACCGTGATGAGAATAGAAATTATGATATTATAACTATAATCTTAATTTTAAATTTATTATTCAATTTAAAATTATTAAAATTGAGTGGAACGAACCCCTCAAATCAGTGGCGGATCCAATCCCTTTGGAGTTTGGGGCAAGATATTTAGGAAAAAGATTTCATGATTGACCATGCTTTTTTTAATAAATAAATAAATTGGTGGATCAAATTTCGGTGTAATTGTATTTTTATACATATTATAGAATATAAATAGATAAAATTGAGGAGAGGCAATTGACCTTACTTTAAAAATTCGATTATTAAATTATATAACCGCGTCACGAAAGACTCGAACTCGAAACCTATTGTGTTGGGCATTAACCTCACTACCTCATTAGGCAATTGACCTCACTTACTAACGTGGTTCGCCACAACCTCAAGTGTGCAGAAATGTCCTCTAAAAATTTGGAATTGTAAATTAACGATGTGAACACATGTGATTTTGAATATCTAAATTAATCTGATGTATTTGAATTATAATGTTTTAGTGCTTATAATGGTGACATTACAAAAAATGCTTATAAAGTATGGTTTTAAGTTGTAGTCTATGTATCTATAAAATTGTAGCATATAGTCTGACGTAGGGGAATCGTAAAACACGTCTGGATTTGAAGAACTTTGACACTACGTGTACTAGGTTCTGTAAAGATATCTTATGCATAATATAATCTCCCAAAAAATCGTCTTTCTTCATTTCATACGAACCTTATATAGCCTCTCAAAAACCCTCAAACCTAAAAGCCCATGCAAGGGTCCAACAATAAATAAAATAAAATAAGAAAATCAATCCATCAACTAAAGATAGATAAAAGCCTTCATATAGCTTTAGTATAATTATCAACCGCATCATCCTCCCCCTCCCGAAGGAGATTCGGCCTCGAATCTGGAACATTCGCTTCGCTTTGCTTATCATCTCCTTCAAAAGGTACCATGTGCTTAACATTAAAAACGTCGAATGTGTTAAGATCTGACGGGAGCTTCAAGCAGTAAGCATTGGGATTAATCTCCAACACCTCCACAGGACCAACCTTACGAGCCTTCAATTTGTTGTATAGATGGGATGGGTATCTATCCCAGGTTAGAATATCCCAAACAAGGTCATCGAGCTCAAACACCACCTGCCGGCGATGACGATCTGCATCGTGCTTGTACCGTTCATTGGACTCTTCTAGACGTGCCTTAGTCGCTGCATGGGTGTGAGTCAAAGCCTCCATCAAATCTGCAGCACGAACGTCGGCGCGAATAGGAAGTGGTAAAGTAAGCAAGTCCGTCGGGCCACGAGGGACGACCGCATATACCACCTGAAAAAGGGCTTAACCCTGTACTCCGGTTAAGGGCAAAATTATGGGTGAACTCGGCCTGGAAAAGTCGAGCATCCCACGTCTTCAAGTTCTCCCCCACAAGGCAGTGAAGTAGGTTGCCCAAAGAATGATTCACTATTTCAGTCTGACCATCCGTTTGAGGATGATAAGCACTACAAAAGTTGAGCAACGTATTGGCCATACACCACAAACTACGCCAAAAGAAGCTCAAGAAGCGAGAATCGCAATCAGAAACAATTGAAGTTGGGAGACCATGCAAACGATAAACCTCGCGGAAGAAAAGTTGGGCCACATGTAAAGCATCTGAGGTTTTTTTCACGGAAGAAAACTTTCCGGCACACACAATCTAGTTCCCTTAAACAAGAGGCCGCCAACACGTACAAACCCAAATATCTCACCAGCAGCGACACGAGCTAAAATCGGACCAAAGTAAAGATCTGAAGGATACAAATTAGCCACCATTTCTACCCCTGGAACCATGATGGGAAAATCGCTAAGAACAAGAGCACGCCTACTCAAAGCATCCGCAACTCTATTAGAAGTACCCGAGCGGTGCTTCAAGACAAATGTAAACTGTTGGAGATAAGCAGTCCATGTAGCATGACGCGCGGAGAGATGATCTTGCGTAGCCAAGTGACGAAGAGCCTCATGATCAGAATATAGAATGAATTCCTTCTGAAATAGATAATGGCTCCAATGTCGAACAGCACGAACAATAGCATAGAACTCCACATCATAGGTGTTATAACGGCTCGTGGGACCTGAAAGTTTCTCACTAAAAAAGGCTACGGGCCACGATCCCTGACTCAAAACAGCTCCAATACCAACCTTCGATGCGTCACAAGACAACTCAAACGGCTTGTCAAAGTCGGGTAAGAGGAGAACAGGTGCCGAAATGAGACGTTTTTTTATCTTAGAAAAAGCAATCTCAGCTTCAGAAGTCCACAAAAATGGCTTACGACCAATGCAATCCATCACCGGTGCCATGATAGCACTAAAATGAGCAATGAAACGTCTATAGAACAACGCAAGACCATGAAAACTTCGAGCCTCAGTCGCTGTTGCAAGAGAAGGCCAATCCCGAATTACCGTAATTTTTGACTCATCTACCCGAATACCGGATGCCGTGATAACATATCCCAAAAAAAGCACTATATCCACATGAAACGTACACTTCTTGGGTGTAGCAAAGAACCGCTGAGCACGCAAGATCTCTAAAACTGCTCGTAAATGGGAAAGATGGGCCTCTGGTGTTGCATTATAAATGAGTATGTCGTCAAAGTATACAAAAACACACTTCTCAATAAGAGAACGTAAAGATTGGTTCATCACCCGCATGAATATACTGGGGGCATTAGACAGACCGAATGGCATGACCAACCACTCGAAGAGGCCTTCTCGAGTCTTAAATGTTGTCTTCCACTCATCACCTGGGTGTATTCGAATTTGGTGATAACCACGTCGTAAATCAAGTTTACTGAAGACCCGAGCGCCACTCAACTGATCGAGCAAATCATCCAGACGAGGAATCGAAAAACGATAACGCACAATGATCTTATTGATCGCACGACTATCAACACACATACGCCAAGTAGAATCCTTTTTGGGAATCAAAAGAGTCGGCACTGCGCAAGGACTCATACTCTGTCTGATGACCGCATCATAGTCTATACTAACATAATGTATATTTATATTTATACGCTCAGACTTTAAATCGATATCTATATACAACATAGACTATAGTTGTAAACGATAATGTGTGTGCATTTATATAATTATAGTCTATTTATCTCTTAAATTATGAAAATACACTGAAAATCCTAGTGTATTGTATATTATAATCATCGTAGTCTATAAAATGCAACCAGACTCTAATAAAACATATATAAATAATAAAATGAGTGTTTAATAAAAAAAGATCATCTATAAAATATACTCGTCCACTTTGTTATTGGGCTGGGCTTTCTCGAATAAAATATGAACAACTTTTTCCTGGTCCTGAGTCCTGATGCCCAAATTGTTATAGGACCGATAATCACATTTTTATGATCACTGACTTTAGTTGCTTGTGAGTTTGAATAAATAAAGGGAATGCTCATTCAGTGGGGGAAAAAAAAACATTTGCGTCTATTAATATTCGTTTAAAATAGCATTCAACCATCTTTACAATTTACACAGCGTATACAATAAATTTTCAAAATAATATGTCATATGTTACACTTACATCGAGTTAAACTTAATTGAAAAAATAGATATGAGAAAAAAATATATATTATAACTTATTCAATTATAAGTAAAATTAAATTTTTATGAAAAAAATACTCTCTTCGTCCCACTAAATATGACACTTTTTTTTGCGACACGGTTATTAAAAGAGCGTATAAAGTAGTGTAAAATAGAGGTGGTAGGATCCACACCTTAATTTTTACTACTTTTTTTTTATAATATGTCATTTTTAGAGGGATGTCTTAATGAAAAAAAATTATGTCAAATTTAGTGAAACGAAAAATTATAATTTTTTAATATAAGGGATTATCAAAAAATAAATAAAGGTAGGAGTGTACAGACACACTCCTAGGGGTGAGCAAATGGGTTTCGGTTCTCGATTCCAACCGGAACTGAATCGGAACCGTCGGTTCTTTTGCTATCGACAATTGAATTTTTCGGTTCCGGTATTGAAACCGGTTCTTAGTTTGATTAATATTTTGAATATCGGTTCTACCTGATCGATTTCGGTTAGAACCGAAATAACCGATTTATTGGAATTTCAATTTTAATTTTATTTGTATCCATGTATTTTCATAAATCATAATTCCTACACCATTGACGCCACTACCACGCACGTCGACGGCACACACACGCTGAACCCTCCACCAATGCCTCCGCGGCTCCACCTCCACCGGTGCCCGCCTCCTCTCATCCGCGCCTGTCTGCACTCGCCCGCGTCCGTCCTCACCCGAGTTTGCCCTCCCCGGCATTTGCCTGCCCCCGCGCCCGCCTCCGTCCTTGCCCGCCTCTGCTCGTGTCTACCCGTCTCTCTTCTATGAGTCATGGTAATTTTCTACCATTAATGAAGTTAATGAAAATTGTGGGTTTCTTAAGTCGTGTTAATGTTTTCTATATGTATGTGTTTGTTATGTTGCAGGTTATGTTTATCATATGCGGCTGTTAGTTATGTTGCGTTTTCCATATATATGCGTCTGTTTATCATTAAGTCATGTTATGTAATATGTTTATTATATGCGTCTGTCATGTTGGAGGTTAATAATCGTGACAAAAAAATTTGTATCATGTTTATTGGGACAGAGGGAGTACTATTCTTGATATAGCTTCACGTTCTTTCATGTTAACTTTGCTAAGCTTATATAGAAGTTATCCTCTACTTAATTAGAGAGTTTTTATATTAGTATATTTAATTACCAAACTAAAATTTTCAAATGAAGGATTCTGTTAATAATATAAATTATAATATGGATTAAAAAAAATCGATTCCGATCGGTACTACTCGAAATCAAATCGTAGAATTGAATCGGTTCTTCAGATACCCGATTACCTTATCAGTTTCTGAAATTTGATAATTTTTAATTCGGGTACCCGAAATTTCGATTCCGAATACCCGGAACCAAATCGATTATCACCCCAATACACTCCCATGTACGGTTTGCATGGAAAAGTTGTACACAAGTATCTTCTGACTTCTATATTTAGAAACTTCTCAGTAAGCATTAACTTCTGCAAATACTCCATTATTCAACTCATTCGTGCAATTATTGACTGGAATTTTCCTATAACAAGTTTGGCACTGTGATAACTATTTGCTTATTTCTGTACAGCTTCATATTTTATTTAAAATGTGATTCACTATCTTTTCACTTTTGTATTCTAGGCCGATCATGTTTCATAATTAAATTTTATTTTTTTATATGTTTTAATTTAATTTTTATACACAATCCAAATAGAGTGTATATTTATCTTTTAATATTTAATAGTATCATTTTTAATTAACTTTCAAAATATTTAAAATTAAAGATTACATAGTATATTAATTTTTAGAATTTTAATTTTTAAATAATTATTAATTATGATTTATTGTTATATCATAATAAAACTAGTATTTTTAAAAAATATTAATTAAGATGGTAAATTCAATTGTGGATAATGGATCTCATACCTTAATACCTAATACCTATGTGCATAGATACTAAGATATCTGAGTAAATATTGATATATATGGCCGAAACCAACAATTAAGAATATTAATATTCAAAAACATTTCACGCGTTTCCAAGTCATCTCACATAAATTATGATGATGATATATAGTAAGTACAATATATTAAAGACATTTAAATGGAATAAATAATAATATATTCTAATATAGTCTTTACTTTTTAAGATTATAATTATAAAATATTTCAAAACTCGTAATCAGGGATAAATATTTAGGTATTTAGTTCGATTTTACTTAAAATAAAACAAACTCATTTAAAAATTTGGATTAAAAAAATAATCAAACTAAACTATAAGGTTAAATAATCGAATCATAATAATCAAATTTCAATTTGATTAAATTTATCCAAATATTCATTTTAAAAGGCATTAATTAATAAAATTTATTCAAATATATCTCCAATAAAGGATAATATATGTTGTCTATATTTTATTAAAGTTTACTAGAATTTTCAAGTCCATATTTGATCAAATACATGAATATAAATTAATTTATTTTAGGGTTAAATTGCCTGTAAATTTATTTTGAGTTTTTTCCATGATATTTTATTTTAGCGAATTAATCCATGAACTTGATGTTCTTTTTTATTTTTACCATGAAATTAAATTAGTTTCAAATTAAAGTTAATGTCACAATTTAAATTCCAACGTGACAATGTTGGAGAACAAATTGAATAAATTAGAAAATAGATGAAATACACAATATCTTTAATTATAGTAGAAGATAGATAGATTGAAAACGAGATAGATATACATAATAAAGAGGAGAGCGAGAAATCGAGGTAAATAGATTAAAGATTGCGAGAAATGACCATGCATTTTTAATAAACACAGTATCATTACACATTTTATGAAATGATAGCGTTTTGAATTATAACACACATGTATTTTTTTATTTTATATAATTAATTAAAATATCACATCAATTTTGTCAAAAAAGTATAATATCATAAAAAAATCAAAAAAATATTGAGTTCATTAATTAATTTTCAAAATAAAAAGTTATAAAAAAAATTTTAATTCTAAAAAAAAATTAAATTTATATGCAATTAACACTTTTATTTTAATAATGAAATACGCCAGTACTTTTTAATTAATTAAAATAATTTAAATGCAAAAGAGACTCGGCAAAATGCAAGCCCATGCTGACGTGGGATGGGCAGATGGGCCCCACAACTGGAGCACTTGTTGCCAAAAACAGTCGGTTCCTAAATTTTGTCGTCTAACTATAGTTTTAGAAACCGAAATGTGATAGGCGGCTGCTGTGGCCCCCACTTCTTTATTGGTGTTTTTCTATGTTTACTGTATTTTTGGTATATTCGTATGATGGACTAGACAGAGTGAACCCAACCGTAACCCTGACCAGTCGGTTTCCGGTTTCGAAAATTTAAAATCGGAATCAACTATTATTACGACGGTTTATAGTTTGGAACCGAATCGTATAGAGCGGTTTCGATTTCAGTTCCAAATCGCCGGTTACGGTTTAAAACAGTTCAAAAAATTAATACTAATATATTTAAAAATTTTGAATATTTTATATATTTTAATTACATATTTATGCGTAACATCATTTAATTTCATATCACATAATAAACTTTGTAATGTAATAGTATAATAACTATTTAAAATTTTATTTTAATTTAATATTAATTATATATAATACACATATAATGATATATTAATAAAAATGTAATAATAAAAAGGGTGAATTATGCAAAATACCCTATTCTATAACAAAAAGTTTTTATGTGTTATTTTCTCATTAATGCATTAATTGAATAACACGTTAAATACAAATACATTGATGAAATGAAATGAAATAATTAATTTATATAATTATAACAATATAAAATGGACACTAATAAATACGTATATAATATTAGGGTTTAATTAGATTATCATCTCATTAAATTTTATTTTATTTAATTATTAATGTATTCGTAAGTTTAATATATCAATTATAAAAAATAATTATAAGAAATGAATATTTATAATATATTAAATAAATTGAATTGGATAAAAAAAGAGATACGATTCCAACTAGCGGTTACGGTTCTCGAAACCACCAATTACGTTTCGGTTACGGTCCATTTCCGGCGGTTCCGATCTTTTGAAAACCTCTATCGTGGACAACGGGTTCTATTCTTGGTAGGGGTAAGCAAACTAAATTATTTATAAACTATTCGATGTTTGAGTCGATAAAAGTTCGTTTCAAATTCGTTTATTTATTAAACGAATTAAATTCAAGTTTCGAACCGAACTCGAATAACTTTTTCGTGCTGAACTCGAATCTAAAGATATTTAGTTCGCAAACAAGTTCGAATATAATTTAATGAACCGAGCTTCGAATAGTTCACGAACTCTGTTCACAAACTTAAAAAACGAGCCGAACTTCAAATAGTTCGCAAACTTTATATACAAACTTATTAAATTAATATAAAAATATATATTAACAAAATAATTTAATAAACGAGCTTTTTAACGAACTCGAACTCGAGCCAAGTTCGAGTTCGGATTCGAATTTACTATTAAATCAAATAATTAAATAATCGAACTCGAACTCAATTTTTATTTATCGAACCGAACTCGAGTTTGATTTTCAGAACTCGAACCGAGCTCAAGTCTTCAAATTTTTAAACGAGCCGAACTCGAGTCTGACAGTATTCGGTTCAGTTCGATTCGATTACACCCTAATTTTTGGTCTCCCACAGAACAAAGTTAGAACACTATACATAATGAGAATTGTATATTTGATCATCATAATAATTAGATTGTAATCGAATCGAAATTAACAGTTTTAAAAATATAATTATTTTCGACGGTTATTTTTTAATTATATAAAAATATATATTAAATTTTAAATATATTTATTTTAATTTTTATATTTTATATATTTAATTTTAATTATTAATGTTATAATATGTTTAGGTAGAAGAGGGTCCGAAAGGGCCTCCTTGAATGACGTCATGTCTACATAATCTTTGGAGATTTAAAATGACGCGGTTTTGCTCAAAACGTTATTTGAGAAATGCGTTTTAGTGGTAGACATCCTTTAATTGTGGGAGATAATTGTAATAAATGTGAAACGTTGAGGGTGAATTTGAACAAAAAGTTATCGTATGAGTTGATTCACCGTAAAAGTGTCCGTCATCACAAAGATAGATTTGCTACTTTTCCTTACTTTATATCATTAATACATAAAACGTATCTTGAGAATGGCCATATAATTTGTCCGTTAAGTGATAGAAATAGAATAATGTGACATAAATTGTTAGTTCTACATTATTTAAATGCCGTCACAAAAACAACAAGAAAATGAAAAGAAATAGGGTTAGTTGTACAAAAAATCACAAATTTCATTTGAAATCTCTAATAAAATACTTTTAATTTAGAAGTTGAATTGAAAATTTTGATTTTTGATGTAAGTAATTAACCTAAAAAATTACACTCTCTTTCCAACAATGTCTTCAATATATTTTCTTTTTATTCCTCATTGTGTTCATAAAATTTTTTACTTATAGCAAATATTTTATACACATAATTTAATTAATAATTAAATTATAAATTATGTGAGACTCAAATTCCACTCTACATACATCTCAATTAAAAAAATAATAATAAGTTGAATTAAAATTTTACTAACTACATTTTTATATATAAAGTTAAATTACTATATTAAAATACATATCGTTTAAAAATGTTAACAATTAATTGATGGAGTGAGTATATAAGTAAAAATAATGCGATTTCATGATATTGCAATTCTATACAACATCAAAGGGCATGATTGTAAAATCACTAAATCAGAAATGGCCGCCTCGTTCTTATCACCCTCTGCGTATAAAAATAAAAAAATGTCGACATTTAGCAAAAGCCATTTCTATTTGAAGAAATTGCAGACAATTTCTCGAAATGTGCGGAGGAGCTATAATCTCAGAAATTGTGCCGCCGACGAGTCGATTGTCGCGCCGTCTTACCGCCGATTTGCTATGGGGTAGTGGCGCGGCCTCTCTAAGTAGGAAGAAGAATAATTCCAGTTATTGCTCGAAGCCGCTCAGATCTAAGTTTATGGTTCACTTTGACAATGACTTCGAAGCCGATTTTCAGGATTTTGAGGATTACTCCGATGACGAGGAGGACCTCGATTTGAAGAAGCCATTGCCGTTTTCTGTTCCGAAGAAGCTCGGTGTTATTGGTAATTCTTATACCCATTGCCGTTTTCTGTCATGGTTATTGCGTTAAGCTATTTTTGCTTTGTTCTTATATTTTTTGGAGTTTGACTTGTGAGTCTACTTTTACGTTGACAGATTTAGAATTAGTAACAAGGATTTGTCTTAGTAGTTAGTACTATTTTTATCTTTTAATTGGCGCTGATAATGTAAGGCCCTGTGTGTTTGTTATTTAAGTGTTAATTTTTCTATGCAAAATTTAAATTTTGATGGTGCATTTATTCATTAACTAAGCAAGAATCTGTTTTTGTTGTGAATTCTTATGCTATGATTTTTTCGTTTTCGATCGATTAAGGTTCTGTTTTCTACGGATCCACACTTAATTATAGGGATTTTTATTGTAGTCATCTCCAATCAACATCTCTCGCTTTGAAGTACATAGTGATAGTATTTGGAACATTTTGATTTAGTTTTCTAGTTTTGATTAGTATATGTTTTGAACACTTATTATTACCTTGAAAACAAAATGAACATAAAATGGTCGGTCTTCCAAATCTATGACATTTTCCCCCTAAATAAGAACTTAAGGGCCTAGTTGTGAGATTTGAATCCTTAACCTTCCACCTCTCGGGCTAATCCCTTTACCGCTAGTTAAATACACGCACACCTTTGGCTGGTTCCTGGCTCTTATTGTTTGTCTGTTGTTTTCTGAAGCTCCCAAATCTCATGTTGCTAAATCTGATGAGGATGCTGAGGATGCTGAGAAGTTCTCGAAAAGAAAGAGAAAGAATCAATACAGAGGGATCCGACAGCGTCCATGGGGTAAATGGGCTGCCGAGATCCGTGATCCAAGAAAAGGGGTTCGCGTTTGGCTTGGTACTTTCAACACTGCTGAGGAAGCTGCTAGAGCTTATGATGTAGAAGCTCGGAGGATCAGAGGCAACAAGGCTAAAGTGAATTTCCCGGAAGATGTTCCAGTCCTTACTTCAAAGCGCAGTGTTAAGGCGAACCCACGAAAAGCATCTTCAAATGAAAACTCAGACCCCATCCAGCCTAATCTGGACCAGAATACGAGTTTCACCAGCATGCTCAGCAATGACTACTACGATTCATTATATGGTGATGCGGGTCTAAAACCAGTTACCCCCTCAGATGGCTCCAGCATTTACTTCAGCTCAGATCAAGGAAGCAACTCCTTTGACTACTCAGATCTTGTTTGGAGCGACAATTGTGCAAAGAACCCAGAAGTATCATCCGTCCTCACCACTGTTCTTGAGGATGATCAAGCTCTGGATTCTGATGTTACTCGTCCAGTGAAGAAAGCAAAACCCGATCCTGAAAATATGGTTTCTGGTGAAGACAACAACAGCTCTGATCTCTCGGAGTTTGATTCCCAGATGAAGCTCTTTCAGACGCCGTATCTCGAGAGCAACTGGGACTCTTCAATAGATGCCCTGCTCAGTGGGGTTGGAAGTCAGGATGGTGGCAGTGCAATGGATCTATGGTCTTTTGATGATGTTGCAGCCATGACTGGTGGCATCTAATGAGGATTGCATTCGAGTCTCGTGCTTTTTCGTCTGTAAATGAGGCTGCATGTTTGTGTTTTTTCACATAAATCCTTTATATGCAGCTCTTTTGATCTACACTGATTGAAAAAATAGAAGCTGATGATTGGATTTCTCCTTGTGTAGGTGTGTAACGTGTGTTCATCGCTGGTGGAGAGAGGACGATGAACAGTGAAGCATGCTGAAGCCATAAGTGGTGTTTAAGAAAGACTCATCCTAACCAAGGTGTATATAGTAACTTAAATTCTAGCCTGCGTTAGTGTATGAGACTTGGAACAGAGAGTAATTTCGCATTTAGTGGATGTTTGTGTTGGATCATCTACTTGTGATGATAACCGATGCTTGATTATCTGCTAATCATATCTATCATCTATTTTGCTATTTCATCTCTACGTATATTATTTTCCCCTTCCTTTGCTATGGTAAATATGGTCTCCACTCGTCAACCCATGCAGTCGCCTCAAGCCAATGAACAATTGACAAGTTTACGAACAATTTTGCGTCGTTGGCTCGTGGCATGGGAATGAGACTTCGGACATGTTAACTCAGTTTGATTTTACCTTTATTTTGGACAAAGAAAACGACATCGTATACTCGTAAATTTGTTTCTTGCTCATCAGTTTTTTAAAATCAAGTAAGTTCACGGTCGTCTAAGAATGTGTGAATATGCAATTTTCAGAATTTTTATTATAATGGGATTTGGGAAACGCGTGGTACTTAGTTGTCTGCCCAGACAATTTTGTTAATTAAGAAAATGTAAATATTGGGACGGTATATTAATTTCACTTTATTTATCATGCACTTATCCACTTAATTATGCAATTTATTGTAAATTATACTCATTTTTATCTAATTTTGTTCTTTCTAAGAAAAAATACCCGTAAATTCTAAGAACATGATTCGTATGTAACGAAATGAACATTTTTGTTTTCATTCCTTATTGTATGCCCTCCTTATCTTTTAGTTACGTTTAATGAGGTAATGATCATAAATTAAGGTTATTTTAATTTTTGAAGGTATAATTTATACGGAGTACATTAAAGTAATTTGTTCATATTCGAGACATAAACAAAGACGATGATAAAAGTATAATCAGATTTTACTAAATCATTCCTATGCTCCACTTGTTTTTTAGTTACTTTTAATGAAGTAATGATCATAAATTAAGGTTATTTTAATTTTTGAAGGTATAATTTCTACGGGAGTGCATCAGAGTAATTTGTTCCAATTCGAGACATAAACAAAGACAATGATAAAGGCATAATCAGATTTACTAAATTATCGTACAAATACAGAACATGTTTTGGCATGAAATAGATATATCCGTATATTTCTCATTTATATTTATGAGATGATACGATACGACAAAAGCTATACCGGGAATTGGTCCCCCATTTCAACTACACCCCACTACGTTGCTAGGTTTTTTGATCTGTATCTAAACTTCTTCAGCGAAAACTTTAGTTATTTAATAATTTAAATGACTTTTTCTTTGGATCTACTCGTGAAAAAGTTCAGCACGCTCATTTTAATAATTCTCTCTACTAATTTCTAGATATGTTTTATTAAACTTTTTTAGAAATATCATGCAAGCTACGTCAAGTTAGGCTGGATTATACCAATCTCGGTCCCTTGGATGAAATGAAAAAAATTGATCAATATAATTTTTAGTACTTTTTTATGTATAACCAACGAATAATGTCAAATTATTTTTGTCAGCTCTACCAGCAAATATATTTTGAATTGTCAAATGTCTTCACCCAACTCACCTCTACATTGCCGAGACCCATTTTGGGTCAACACACGCTTTGCCGGAATGTTTAGGGGGGTTGGACTGAAGGAATATTTCCTCCTAACCCGAGCAAAGCTCATGCTCCATTTTTTAGAAGAAGCTCATCATAAGTCCGACACTTTATAATAGTGAATTTGGACACCGAGTTGAGTCTATATACTCAATTAGTTTAAGCTGATTTGGTATTTTTCATTATAATGATACAATTTAATTTAAAATTATCATTTTATTTTTTAAAAATATCGACTATAAGAATGTAATAAATTAGTTCATTCATTCCTCATTTTTGTTTCGTAAATAAGATAATTTAATTCCGACGAATTGTCATTCTTGTACACTAACAACCACCTAATACCATCATCACTTGTCAGTGCTGGATTCAACCATTAATTTTCAATTAGATTATGAACTCATTGGCCCAATCAACTCTGCGTCGGCCCACTAATATATTGATATATATAACTGCGACGGCCCATTAATATTCCTCAATAAAATTTTAACTCTTTGCAATTAAATTAAATTTAATATCCCCTTCATCCCACTAAACTTGACACAATTTATTTATTTGGACGTACCACTAAATTTAACATATTTCAAAAATAGTAAAAATTATCCTTTTAAAAAGGTGTGGACCCTAATAATATATTAGGTAAAATACAATAATATTACATCTCATTGAGAAATTATTTTAAAAATGATATATTACATTCAAAATTTATTTGAAAAAAAAAATTCGATAATCAAGACGACAATCAAAACATTAATTTTCAATACAATAATATTTACAATCGAGACGTCATATTTGCACTCAACACCCCACAAACTTATTATATATAAACTTTGACTTCATAACATATTTCACTTGAAAAAAAAACGAGAGAGATAGAGATAGAAGGAGAATGGGAGAAGGAGAGAAGAAGAGAAAGAGAAATCCACACGAAGTGCTTGTTTGGTCAAACGAAATAGGTATTGCGAAATCTAAACTCGTAGTTTTCAATAATAATATGTTATGAGGTTAACAAGCTAAAATCATGTCATGAAAACATGCATATCATGTCGCTATTTATGCAAACATGACATGTGTTCCTTTCAAATGTTCGGATTTATATATTTATATGAACTTTGACGAAGGGATTTTATTGATTTACAATGATAATAACACGTAGAGTACATGCTCAATAACCCTTCCGCCAAAATCTAAACAAATATAAAAACTCGGTCGTGATTTATACATGAAATATGTGACACGACCGGGTTTTCTTCCAGTAGGTAATTTCGCGACCGGATTTTTGTAAATCGATATTTTTATGATTTTCTGTATAAATATATATTTTATTGTTTAGATGGATGGGTGGAGGTATATAAACGTAAAGTACAATGATTATTGGGAAGATGATGATTACACTGGCGGTTACGAATGGTCCACTCCTATTTCCACAGATCCAGTTTAGCTTGAATAATTGAGATATAATATACAACAGATGCTGCGAGATTTTGGAATGTCTACAAATTTCGAGATTTACCGTGTATCAGTGTGTAATGGAAGTAAGTGTTGCTTGTCTAATGGATGTCTACAAATTTCGAGATTTAGAACGAATATGAGTATTTAAATTAAATTCAAATATATTCAAAAAAATATTAAGTTGTTAGTACGAGTCTACTAATAGACAAGTTTACGATGATTTAATATTTATGATATATATAGATATATATCAAGTTGTCAATTTATTGTTTCATTAATTTTAAAACGATTGCAAATTTATCATAAACAAATCAATATAATTAACGATTTTTACAATATATATATGTGACAACAAATAGTAATAAATAAAATAATATAAAATATTTTTATAAATTCTATAAATTATTAATCTCCTAATTTCGACGGGCTGTAGTAAAGGGGTGTGAGATAATGTTTCCCATTCCTGATATAGTTCAGTTCCTAAAACTAAAATGACAGAGAGGAATTCCATTCTCAAAATAAAAACAAGAAATAATGGGAGAAGTTATTACAAGAATACAAATTATTGCTAGAAACAAATAATTCCTTTCTCCATTATTTTTAATTTTGTGATGGGGAAATTATTGGAAGTTGTAGCATACGACACAAGTGATTTCGAGCACAATCGATAATGCAGTGTTGGACCATCCATCCATTTCTATTCATAAACTAATAACCAACACTAAAAATAAAATAAAATTTTCCTTCATATCAATTTTTTTGATGATTTTTTTTCTTCTATTTTTGGTCACAGATATATTTCCCTCAAGTTTAGGTTGTTACGATCCATGTCCCTAAAGATTCTCAAATCTCTCGTAAAGTGAAAACCTTTTAAACTATGGATTTTTTATTATTATAAATCACTATCCAGATATCATAGAGTTAAAAAATGGAGACAATTCAATAAAAAGGATCAATATAACAATATTACTGCACTTTATATTTATTGAACTTGGTACAGATATATTGGTATCAAGGTAGAAAGGATGCTACCCACCCCTTCATTGCATGGGGCGTGCGTCTTGTTTCAACGGCGAAAACTTTATAATACAAATTTTTTATCGACAAAAATATCATATTGCACGTAAAATATTTTAGAATCATATTGATGTAGCGGAAATCTGATACGAAACAAGACACACACCCACACAATAAAGGGGTGCGTAGCATCCTATCCACCACCTTGGTATCAAAGGAAAATGATACAGATACACAATATTTCAATACAATACATATTATTCTATTTATATATTGGGATGCGAAAAACATTGGTTAGGGTAAAAAATAGATATAAAAATTGACAAATGAAATCGACTTAGAATTTAGAAAAACTGCAATTCAAATGGTATATTTAAATTTTTTTTCAAATCCTATGAACAAGCGAACTAAAAAAAACAAAAAAGAAAAGAAAAGAAATGAAAGTTCTGGAGAAGGTCTCTTATCTTACGTACACATCAAAGAGCTGAGGATGTGGGTGCAAAACATAGCATCTGCAAATGAGTTGAAAATAGACGTCATTTTATTTTTATTAATTAATAAAAGCAAATCCAAATAGTAGCTTCTAGCAACCTTTTACTTTATCACATCTTTTCTTTTTTGAAGTTGGACCTATTATTTGGCTGGTTCAAATTTGCCAACTACTTACATTACATTACAATTTACCTCTTGACAACTTGTTGCTTAATTTGCTGCACGAAAACTATACATCATTAAATGGGGTTATTTAGCACTTGATTGAAATAAGACTGTGTTAGGGTACAAAATGGAATTATATAGTACTCCACAAAGTCCAATTGTTTTCAATTAATCAATAATTACACCTTAGAAAGCAATGCATCTATGCATGTTTTTTCATAGGTGGGCCATATTTTTATTATCCTTTATGAACTCCTTTTAATATTATTTTATTGTTTCTTTTGTTTGTGAAACTATACCAAAACTCTACGAGTATTTCAATAGATATATATTTAGAATTCTTTGTTTATCAAAAACAGCTATTGCACCTTTAATAATAAAATCGATCTCCTAAATTTAGTTGAAAATGAAAATTAATTAATAAAATTTTTATTATTATTTATACACATAACATATCACATCTAGATATGTAAGTGAATCAAGTCACATGAACTATTTGGAACTCGACTTGATGAAAGTTCGTTCAAAATTTGTTCATCAACTAAAACGAATCGAGCTTGAATTATTCTTAAAGTCGAACTCCAGCCTAATAATATAATAATATTTAGTTCAAAAGGTCCGCGAATTTTCAATCAATAAGAAAAGATTATATATAAAAAAATAATTGATTTAAATGTGAATATTCAATCAATTTTATTATATTATAGAAACTAAACAATCCATGAATTTTTAACCATTTAAAGGGAATTTTCACCTATATCTAAATTAATTTAAATAATCATGTTATGAAAAATGAAAACCGAAAAATTCAATTTTCAAATATTAATTTTCCTTATAAGCCACTTGCAAAATGAAAAGAAAAACAAACTCCTACAACTTGTCAAATTGCTGTACTTTTAAATACCGACCGATCTTTAACTATTTTAAAAAGGAGGATATATATATATAAAAATAGAAGAAAAGAACAGTCGGGAAACCAAAGCTACCTTTTTCCTCTATGGTCCCATTACAGAACACAAAGAAACAGAGCTTACGCAGTAATTGAGAAGTTTCTGGAGACGAATCCCGCCATAAATATCTATCCCAACCCCCGCCCCCGCCCCCGCCCCCGCCCACCTCTTTATTTTTCCTTTTTTATTTCCTTTTCTCGCCGACTTTTTTTGAAGTATTCAGTGCTCCAATTCTCTCACCATTTTAAAAATACATTGACATATATAAATATATGCACTTGACACACTATAAACGCATAACAATCCACTGCACGTACATATAAAAATATTGCGAAGCCATTTCTGGATGCTTCTTATGGGATAGCTGTTGATCTCCTTCTCTAAATAAATGTTTGAGGTTTCGTGATGCACTAATCTTGCAGCCTTTTTTGAATACTATACTACAACTTGTTGGTTATATATGTATGTGCGTGTGTGCCCTGTGCGTTATTCGTGTGATCTTGAAAAGGGTGGCTGGTTTCGGGGTGAAATCACAGTTCTTGAAATTTGTCGACAAGATTGAGTTTTCGTGAGACATGGCAGGTGAGGAAGAGAAAAGCAGTGATTTTTATGCTGTTATGGGTCTGAAGAAAGAATGCACGCCAGCTGAACTGAGGAATGCCTACAAGACACTTGCCATGGTTAGAACTTGTAATATACATATATTTTTTTGGCTAAGGTTGCGTGTTTACTTTTAGTACTATTTGCAAATTAAGGTATGTAGATGTGTGTGGGATATCGTGGAAATATTGGTTTCAAGAAAAGATTGCTTCTTGTGGTGTTTCTGAAGCCTAGAGGAACACTCATCATGTTTTGCTTTTTTTCGAGGAAAAAAGGTCATGGGTTATGATGATATGAATAAAATACAGTATATACATGAAGATCATATAAAAATTTCATGATTTTGCTGATTTTAGTGATGGGATGCTGTGCTGATTTTGTGATATTGTGAATTGAACTTTGTCCTTTTGTTTTGTCTTGGTAGAAATGGCATCCGGATCGTTGTAGTGCTTCTGCGAATCAAAAGTATGTGGAAGAGGCAAAGAAAAAATTTCAAGATATTCAGCAAGCTTATTCTGGTATTTGATGCCTCACTTGCGTTGCTTTTTGCTTATTGTCCAGTGCATTGGATTAAGCTGTTTGTCATTGTCTCATGGTTGGATGATGGGTACGATTTTTGGGTAAATAGAAGAAAGCTTTGGGCGATATTATCTCTGCACTCATATATTGTTGTAGCAAGATTTTTAAATTATTACTACTCACTCTGCACAATTCATTTTAAATGAACTGATGGCTTCTTAAATTTTTTCTGATACTGTAATATGATGGCAAGCACACTAATTCTTATATGATGATTGGATTCACGAGATGCTATTGTTATTAGTTCTTTCGGATGCAAACAAAAGGTTTCTGTACGACGTAGGAGTCTATAGCAGCGATGATGATGATGACGAAAATGTGAGTGATAATGAAGCTTTAACATATCTTCCGACCCTAGCTCCTCTTTATTGCTTTCAACCATCTTTGTTATATTAAACCAACCATGCCTGCAAGTGTTTTTATGACATTTTAGAACTGGAAGTTGTTGCTGTTTAGTTATTAGAATTGAAAAATAAGTTATTATTGTCATCGGAGTTGTCCTTAAACAGTTCTAGACTTATGTTATGTTATGTAGTGGTTAGTCATTGTAATCTCAAGACAATGTGAACCAAATTCTAATCTTGGAACGTAAAAGAATGCCTTTTACCCTTTAAGGAAGGAGGTTATTGGGTGGATTGATCAGAAATGAAAGAAGAATGTGGAATATATATGTTATAGCACTTTGGCTTCTGGATTTTCTGTCCATGGTTTAAGTTTCTTCACTTCTGGTGTTGTAAGAATATTTTCTGTCAGTTCATAATATCTTTCCATTCAAAGGAATATGATTTATCTTTCATTTGTATGATTTAGTTTCCTTTATATGATACAGGGTATGGGTGATTTCTTGAATGAAATGGCAGCAATGATGAACCAAAATAATTCAAATGTGAGTTCTTCTTACCATCATTCTTATATGTATCTTTTTGTCATGAAAATCACATCCCGTCGTAGCTTATGTGATTCTTGCCCGACTCCATTTTTCCTGATCTGAAGTTCTGGTCCCGTATCAATCTTCTTTGTATCGATTATGAGCATTTCTGGGGCTGAGTTATCCAAACTTTGGGCAACATATAGATTCACATTGCATTGAATATTGGATGCAATGTATACTTTTCTTGATTTAGATGACTGTGGGACCAAGTCCTGGAAGCAATTCACAATCACATCTATCTAAATGAATTGCAGGAAAATAGAAATGAGAGTTTTGAAGATCTTCAAGAACTCTTTCTGGAGATATTTCAGAGTGAAACCGACACCTTTACCTCCTCTTCTCGTTCAAGTTCAACCACGCCTCCCACGCGTGTCTCGTCTCAAGATTCTTGCAGCGAGACATCAAGGGCCTCGAACAAGAGGAATTTCCCCGAATTGAGCTCAAGAAAGTTCGCCTCTGGAGCAACCCAACTCGAAGGATTCTGCATAAGGGTAATGCTAAGTAATTGTGTTTCATGCTCCTTGTTTTGACAGCGGTATTCATTTGGCGTTTCTTTATGCACAAAGACAGGTGGAGCATCAGGAGAACATCGGGAGAGCAGAGGGAGAAAGAATGCCATTGCCAAGAAGGGACGGAAGTAGCAGGAGGGATGGTCGGAAGCAGAAGATCTCGACCGGCCACGACGTATCATCTAGAGGCATATCTGCCTAGATATGCTGCAAGTGACATGAAGCTGGTGTGCTTGAAGTTTTGTTATACTCCACAAAATGTGAAATTTGCTTAATTCTACATTATATGCTCCACAAAATGTGATGAAGCTACGTATGATGCAAGTAACGTGAAGCTGGTATGTTTCATATTTATTTTTCTTGCATGGTTTCTAGTATTTTTATATGGGCATTTCATTTGTAGTTAATATTTATTGATAATCAAAGCTTTCTTCGTTTTTGTGCTGTTTGTTGTTTTATGTAATTGGTACTACAGTTGGTTTTTTCCTATTACTTTAGGGGTCTTGAGATTGGTTACTAAATAAACAAATTAAGAAAAGTTGCAACGTTTTCTTTTTGAGTTATTTTCATAAAAAACTACAAACTAGCCATGACCATTGTAATGACCAATGAGAGCAAAGTGATCTTAAAATGATCATATCATTTCTTTTGAAATATCTGAAACGCAACATATCTTAGCTTAATTGCGAACTGAAATTAATGGCAGTTCATTATTTTATGTATTTGTATTATTCATGCTATAAATTACGTGTTTTTTGCGGCTGATTGTTACTAGTAAATAAAACAATAATGTGTGTTTTCTGTAAATTCATTTTAGAAGAGTAATGAAGCGGGATAATAATAGTCTATTTTAAAGCCCACCATATAATAAGACGTGGGGTTCTCTTAAGTACTTATATTTGGGTCTTATACATGCCACATGATCCAATTAGATAAATCTTCTTTGCTGTTGGCCCATACATATTGCAACAAATCATAGTTATGTTCATTTATAATTATTGCTGCCCAATTGTGAAGGTCAGGTCGTTGTCCGATCGATTTAATAATGATTGAATGGGTGAAGATCAAATATGAACTATATTTGTTAATGTTTTGCTTAATCCAAATATGAATTTGAACATGACATGAATCTGATATAACATGTTACCGACAAAATTAAAATTTAAATTTATACGAGAAAATAATACTCCCTCCGTTTTAGTAAGCATGACACAATTTATATTCATCTGAGTGTATTAAAATAATAAATTGTGTCAAACTTATTGGGACAAAGGTAGTACTAACCAATGGTTTTCGAATTTACACACTATATTTAGTTTTATATTTAAAAAATAAAAAATATTTTTGAAAAATTATTTTAAAAATTATCTTAATTTCAAAATATAAATTATTAATATATATATATAACCAATTTCCTGCTCGATGTTGCATTGACATATAATGCCACATAAGCATACAAATCATTATAATTTTTATTTTTTTAATTATTTTTATTTTATATAAAATAAATATTAAATTATACATTAATCAATAAACCTTAGTCGAATAATTAAAATTAATAAAATTTTATCAAAAGTTCATTATTAATTGACATGTCACATTAGTTACAAACATGTTAAGTTTTGTCTGTCACGAGTAGGAGAGCAGTTCTATATTAATATATTATATTTTGAGTTAATTATAGATAATAGCCATTCAAGATTGTGGAAGATAAATATTAACAACCAACGTATTAGTATATAAATTCTAGCTATTTTTTAATGTTTGGGACAAAAGTACCCTTTTAAATACTCCCGACCGTATCCCCGATATATGTATGAATGATATGATTTTAATGATTCATATCATTCATACCGTAATGTGTATGAATAATAATATACATTATGAATGGTATGAATCATACTTAGCAAGCGAGATTCATACTCAAAAGGCCAAAAAACGAAAAATTCGTCGATTAAAGAAATTCCACCACCACCAATGTCACTATCAAATTTTATATCACAACCAAAATTGAAACCACACCACTAACAACAACAAATTATCAAAATTAAAAATCAAACTACACCAACAAAAAAATTCAAACAATTAATATTTAAATATTGTGTATTAATGGTATGATTTTAGTGATTCATACCATTCATACATGAATTGTATAAATTTTACTACATATGTATGAAAAATATGAATCATACCTAGCAAGCGGGATTCATACTCAAATTATTAAAAATGAAAAATCTGTCAGTTAATTTATAAGGGTATTTTTGACAAATTACGATAAAAATGGTTATAACTTATATAATGTTATGTTGGTGGCTACTATTTATCTTTCACTATTTTATTTGGCTATTTTGTATTTTGCTTCTTATATTTTTCTTATTATGTTAACATGCACTTGACACATACTTGATACGATAATTTCGTATTTTTATCAAGTCGATAACAATTTGAACCAAATAAAAATTGCCACAATATCAAATAGAAAATAATGTGATGAGCTTGCATTATATAGTACTCCCTCCGTCCCACTAAACTGGACACAATTCTGTTATTTAGACACAATCTGAATCAAATAAAAAAGGTTTGGATCTTACCACATTTATCACTCTTATACTATTTTATACACTATTCTTAATAACCGTGCCCAAAAATTTTGTGTCATGTTTATTGAGACGAAGGGAGTATATACTAGCGTCCATAACTAACGAGATATTTAATTAGCATAATTTAATTATTTTGATCACGTTAGAAGATACAGTACCATAAAGACTTACCAATACTTAATTATCATTGAATTAGTCAGCTATATATGAACTACGTCACGTAGTTACTTCCAAAATACGTACTATAATCAATATCCAAATGACTTTATGGATAATATCTAAGTCACTGTTTTAATAAATTATAGCGCACCTCATTTTAGTAATTTTTCAATTTTCAAGATTCTACATCCACGTAGAGCTGAACTGACACGGTTACCTATTGTGAGGGACATGTTCTATAAACTTATAGCAACTCTTTATTTTATGTTGATTTAGTAATAAAGTGATTGTTCTTCAAAGGAACATTCTTATGTTTTAATCTATCTAAGACTTACAATTTAAAGAAGTATTAAAAGCAAGAGATATGAGTGGTGTTATAGATATAGGAGATTAACGCATGAGATTATAAGTTTGGAATTGGGAGAAATGTAGGATACATATTTTTTTTAAATAGATAACTTTTATTATTTTGAAAATGTATCATTTTTATTGGAGCAGAGTATATATATAGAAGGAGTTGGTTATCGCATAAAATTATAAAATTTATGAATTTATTTTATTTACAAATATTCTTTTTAATCCGTGGGTGAATGGGTACTGACTACTGAATTAAAGCAAGACGACTTTGTAGGATGTACTATCCCTATCACGTGGCTAGAAATGGGTCCTACTCCTCTCCATTTTCTGCACCTAAAGAATAGGCAGGCAGCCGGCTTTCACCATCGACCTTATCTTATCTGCTTACGTGTTCAATCCCATTAATTATTGTCCTAGATTGCGACTTTACTCTGATTTAGATTTGCTTAATTATACAGACATTGCAGCTATTTACTGAGATTTTTTTAATATTAATTTGTTATATGCAGGATTAGGAAAAACCATACTATCTACCAAGTGCATTCTTCATATTTCTTTCTCCCGTTAAAAATTAACTTGATTTTATTAAATAGGGAATTCATCTGCTCAAAAAAAGAAAAAGAAAAAGAAAAAAGAAATAGGAATCCCTATGGCTTCCATCATCTCTCAACAAGCCATATGGAGAAAAAAGACATGACCTAAATTTACTAGATCTCTTCTCTATAAAAGAGCTTCCACGCCACGCCCTAGCTACCATACCACTCTCAGTCTCACTCAATTTCTCCTTTCGCTACCTCATCTTCTTTGTCTTCAACCTAAAATATCTCATCTTTAATTATCCCTACCTAATTAAGACTATAAATCCAACAAAATTTCTACAATTTATTCAAAAAATTGCTGATAAAATCAACCGTTTTCCCCCTTATATTTCCAATATTATGGGACTTCTCGACAAGCTTTGGGATGAAACATTAGCTGGACCAACGCCAGAATCCGGCCTCGGTAAACTCCGGAAATACAACTCCTTCTCCGCCAGTTTCGCCACCGCAGCACCGCCAGATCCGGTGGCTCCTCCTCCGATCGACAAGGTTTCTCCGAGCATTCCCATTCCTTCACCCAATAATATTAATAAGTATCGCAATCTCACCGTTTCTGTCGACTCGCCGCCGATTCCTTCGTCTCCGTCGTGCTCCAGCGCTCCAAACTCGCCGTTCTCGCGTAAGAGTTCGAATCGAGATCCTCCTTTTCAAATATGTGGTCTATCCTTTATTATAGAGCGAGATTTTAGATTTTAATATCGATCGGTTTCAGAATTTGCAATAGAATAATCTGATTTGTGCTTGTGCTGCAAATATTGTACGCATGTAAATATTTGTGCTTGTGCTGCAAATCTTGTGATTTCTCGTTCTAATTTTGGATTGTCCTGGGGTTTGTGTTAGCAGCAAATACCCCTGGAGGGAATTTTAGGAAGTTGGCGAGGAGAAAATCGGCATCTGCTTCTTTGCAAAACTCCGTCGCCAAGTCTCCTACCGATTATGATTGGTTGCTCCTTCCTTCCTTTCCCCCTCCAATACATTTTCACTTTTCTTGTATACCCTCATAATTTTTGCATATTAGTCCTTCAATTAATATATATTTCTCTTATTTTAATTTGTTTGGGTAAATCAATGGACACACCCGTAAATAGTGAAAGATGTGTTTATAAAATCTCTATAAGAATTACTTACATATTTTTAAATACTCCCTAAACTAAAAAACATACATATGATCAATTATTTCAAACGTTGACTTATGGTGCACATTGATATTTATTAGAGAAGTTAATGATAAAATTTAAAGAATAAGTATAATCAGAAACGATGGACCTATATATGTAAAATTAATGTTTGAAAATCGAGTGATAATAAATTTTAATAATTTTGTTGTGTGTTAGGATTGTGCTAAGCGCTTTGGATCGTTAAATATCTGCTTGGGAAGTGGTAATCCGACGTCGTCATGGTCTTTTGATGGCGGCTTTTGTTCATCCAAAAACATGGTAAGAAGGTAATGAGTGCTTTGTAAACATGTAACATGGATACTGTTGATAAAACCGATCGATCTTTTGTTGATGGAAAGAGATGGAGAGTTTTGTCGATCCAATCAAATAAATGCTTTTGTATATATGCTAGGGTTTTCTTCTTTTTTTTGTCTACATATTTGTAATAAATTAAATGTTCGTTTTTTGTTTGTTTTAAGCAGTATGTAGTTCGAGTGATAATTTGTCGAGATTCGATTAGACATGAGTTTGATAAGGCTCGGGTAGTGAGCTAGCTATCTGGGTAACTTCCTCATGAACCTAGTTTTTTTAATATTTAAGATGCCATGTCATCTTTTAAAACTGAACTTATTTTTCTCTTTATTTCCTTTCAACCTAATTTTTTTAAAATCCCACTACAATAAATTTATATTTCTCAATTAATTGTATTTATCTTATTTTAATATTTAAATTGTACATTAAATAACAAAAAATAGACATTTAAATTATGTAATATAATAAAAAAAATAACTTAATAATTATAAATAATAATTAAAACGATATTAATTAAATTCAAAATGATTTCACTAAAATTAAAATTACATTACTAAAATTAATATTACGTTACTAAAATCAAAATTACATTAATTAAACAATACATAAAAATATAGTAATATAAATTAAATTATTACCTAATTATACAAATCATTGATATTAAATTGTGCTCAAATATGTTTTAAATTTCCCTGAAGTTGTAGATGGGCTTGAGTATTTGTTAAATCGTTGTGATTTTTCAGATAGTTTTCAAATGCTTCCCAATTATCAGTACCCATTGGTATTGGTTGTTGTGAAGTTGCGTCTTTTTCAGACCAATTGACCGCTTCCTCACCCTCATCCTCAATGATCATGTTGTACAAAATAATACATGTGAGCATTATATTGCGGATGTCGTCCTTGAATTAAGATCGGGTTGGACTCCGAACTACTGCCCAACGAGATTGTAACACTCCAAACGCTCGTTCTATGTCTTTTCTTGTAGCCTTTTGTCTCTTTGCAAAATATTTTCCCATCGGATCAACTGGTGTTGCATAACTCTTGACGAATGAAGCCCAAGTCGGATAGATGTTATCAGTCAGATAATATCGTTGGTTATATGTTTGACCATTCACCATGAATTGAACTGCTGGCGTGTTCCCCTGAAGAAATTGATTAAATAATGGAGACCCGTGAAGAACATTGATATCATTACTTGCTACGACGACACCAAAGAAACAATGCCATATCCACAAATCTGTTGATGCCACTGCTTCAAGAACTATTGTAGGAACTTCTAGATCGCCTCGTGTATGATACCCTTTGAAGGTGAAGGGACAATTTCTTCACACCCAATGCATACAATCGAGGCTCCCCAACATTCCAGGAAAACCATCACTACAAAAAATCATCAAACTGGCGACGGATCTGACGACGGATTCACATTCCGTCGTCAGCTAACGACGGACTGGCGACGGATCTCCAAAAAATGGCTGACGACGGACTGGCGACTGATATTTTGGCGCGGAAGTAGGCGCCAAAGCTAACGACGGACTTAGCGACGGAAAAGTCCGTCGTCCAATAATAAAAAATTAAAAAAAAATTATTAATATTAACGACGGACTTAGCGACGGACAAGTCCGTCGTTAACATTAATAATTTTTTTTTAAATTTTTTATTACTGGACGATGGACTTTTCCGTCGACAAGTCCGTCGTCCAGCCCTTTAAATCAGGTTTCATCCCATTCCGCGAAAACAGACCGACATACGCGTTTCCTCCCTCTTCTCCGGCGATTCCAAGCTTCCTCTGGCAAATCGAAGCTCCCAACACCCATGTAAGTTAATTTCTTCCATTTCCCATCCCCTCTTTCTTTATTTTTCTCAATCTGTGACTTTGGTGCCGTTTATTCGCCGGGAAGAAGCTGCCGCCCCCTCTCCACCGCATCCCCGCCGCTGATCGCCGTCGTCGCCGCTCTGCCGTTGCCTCTCCACTCCCCAGGTATGTTTTTTTGATTTTTTTTTAGTTTTCTTAATTATTTGATAAATTTTATTATTTATTTTGTTAATTGTTTTTTAAATAAGTTAATTAGTGTTTCATAATTGTTAAATAGTTTATTTAGTGTTTAGTATGTGTTTGATAATTGTTTGATAATTGTGGTTTTAGTGTTTAATTCAATTAGTGTTAATTGATTGTTAATTAGTATAGGTTTATTTAAATAGTTTAATTAGTTTAATTATTTAAGTAGTTTTTAATTTAATTAGTTTAGTTATTTAAATTAGTGTTAATTTTTAATTAAATTGTTAATTGTGTAATTGATAATTAATTGTATAATTATAATTGTTAATTTGATTATTTGTAATTGTTAATTGTGTTTGACAATTAAATTATGTAATTGTTAATTTTGTTAAGTGTGTTAGATAATTTGTAATTACCGAAACCGCCTTTTGCCGTTCCGGCGCCGCGCCGCCTCCTTCTCCGGTGAAAGGTATGTAATTAATACTCTATAATTTAATATTTTTAATTTAATTATGTTATGTTAAATTGTTAATTAGATTAGTTAATTATACTTATTAGATTTGAATAATTTAGGTTAATTGTTTAATTATTAATTAGAATAATTTAGATTAGATGTAATTTAGTTAATTAATATGTAATTTAGTTAATTATATGTAATGTAGGTTAATTAGATGTAATTTAGTTAATTAGATTTAATGTAGGTAATTAATTACATGTAATTTTGTTGATTAAATCAACAATTGTTGAATTTTTGTGGAATTAATAATTTATCTTTAGGTCAATTACTTGTTTAAAATTATTTATACTAAATTAGATTAATAATTCTTTAGGTCAAATTGTTTAGGATTATCTTGATTTAGATTAATATGTTAATTGTTGCATATAATAATTGAACAATTTAGACTAATTTAGATTAATAATTGTTGCATTTAATAATCGAATAATTTGTTTATATTAAATTTATGTCTAATTTCTTAATTAGTTATAAATTTAATTAATTGTTTATGTTGTTAATTTAATTTACTTTAAATTATTGTTTTTAAATAATTTAATTTTTGTAATTTAGTATAATGATTTGCGTATATATATGACATTGGGATAGACGTAATTAATTTCTTAAGTTTTGTTTCATTATGAATGAATTGATGCTGAAGAACGTATTTGTAGCACGGATTCTATGAGCACCTGAATTTCTGGTCCAAATTGGTGAATGAAAAGATGTAAGTAAATATATTTAAGGTGAATGGATTATCAATTAGGCTTTATGACAATTTTAGATTTGAAATTATAAAATCATGTTTTGCCCTATAGTTGATATATTTTACTATTATAATTATCTTTATATATATGTTTACAAGCGACATTACAGAATTTAAGTTCTTTTTTTTTCATCTTGCAGGTTAAGGATGATAATTACTCGAGGCTTGTTCGTATCTTGACACCATATATGTGTGAAGTGAAGTTAGTTGCACATTATCGTTTGTAAATAAACATCATTGTATTAGATAGAATCTTATGAGTTTGAAAAATATATTGTAGGAATTGTTAACTTAAGTACGAAATTTTAAATAAATTTAATTACTTATTTTATTAGCCCAAGTTATCTATTTTACTTGTATATTTGTTTTCATTATTAATCATAAAAAAACAAAAAAAAATAAAAAAATTTTAAATTAAAAAAAAAATTAAACTAACGACGGAAAAATCCGTCGCTAAGTCCGTCGTTAGCTCTCCGGCGCCGTCGACGACCACCAGAGGTAATATAACGACAGAATCCAATCCGTCGTTAGCTAACGACGGACTTTAATTTTCGTCGTTAGTGGTGCTAACGACGAAGGAAATACAGACGGAAAATTCCGTCGTTAGGTCCGTCGTTAGCCCTTTGAGACGACGGAATTCTCGGGCTAATGACGGAAAAATCCGTCGCCATAAACCTTTTTTTTTGTTGTGCATGTCTTTCCTCGTGCATTTGTAGTAGTTGTTGAATGTATGCTTCATTTGGTACGCTCAAATATTGAGCACTATAAATGGCAATCATACACCTGCAAAATTAATGTAGACATTCCAATGCAGTACTATCACCCATACGCATGTACTCATCAAGTGAGTCACCGGGTGGTGCATATGTCAATTGTCTAATAGATGCGGTGCACTTATGAAGTGGTGATAAACCACTTCTTCCAATAGCATCTTGTCTCAATGTGAAATATGGTGAGTAGTTGCTCATTGCATCAACGATCTTAACAAATAACTCTCTCTACATTCGAAATCGCCGACGAAATAGATCATCATCGTAGATGGGTTCGTCATATAAATAATTATGAACGAGACGATCATGACCGCTTTCACGCTCTCGATCTTTGTATTTTCTCGGAGCGCTTCGCCGTCGTGAAGGTTGAGCTTCTGCTTCATTTGCACCAAGATGATCGATCATCTCTCGCATAATTGGATTTGTTGTTGAAAAACGGAGTCATGTCTTCCATATTTCATCAATTTGATTTGATGAAGAAGTGAGTATGTTGTGGTTGAGATGAATGAAAAGATGTATATATAGCAAAAAAAAATTAATAGTTGTGGAGTTAGGTGAATAATTGAGTTGAGTAGTTGTAAAAAGTTAGGTGAATAGTTGAGGTGAGTAGTTGAAGAGTTAGGTGAGTAATTGTGGTAAGTAGTATGTGTAGTTAGGTAGTGTGTTGTAAAGTTGAAATAAATTTATTGCACCACTAATTTAAATTGACATAATTAAATTACAAATACTAAAGACACATAATTGAACATACTTAAGACACACAAGACATATTACAAATACTTAAGACATATAATACTTAAACTCCGGCTAATCATTAAGACACATTGAAATTAGTTCCATCCATATTTATCCTTGGTTTCGTCTACCATCTTGTTATAACTATATAATTGTGCCTCTGACATGCCACTAGTATCCTTACTGCAAAACTCCATGTTTTGGAGTTTAAGTCGCTATGCTTGAATGTTTAATTGTCTATCCATAACCTTTTGCAAATTCTTCCACTTCTCATTATTTGTCGATGATGTCATTTTCGTCTTTTGTTTAGCAAGTCGTTTCGCTCTTTGTTGTTCCATCAGCCGCTCACGACGTCCAATATCAATAGAAGATGGACTATCTGTTTCAGAATTCTTAGATTTTTTCTGAGGATTTTGTGGCATTTGTTGAGGAACCCATTTCTCGCAAGTTTTGATGATTTTCCATACGTGCAACCACCTGAAATCCTTGTTTTTAGGATTGTCTTGTCTCCATGCTTTCTTTGCCGCCTCCAATACATCATCCTCGCATTGTCCGCTCGCTCGATTGCTCCATAAATTATTTTAGATACATGCCCATTAATTAATATCTGGCATGAATCTATAGTAAGAATTTTTTACATGCGTGTGACTTCACGAAGCAGTGCCCGCTGGCCTATTCTGATTGTAGTATGCAGCAATCTTCTCCCATAACTCCTTTCTCTTCTGGCCATTGCCAATAATGGAGTCGGGATTGGTATTGTACCAAGATTTTACAAGAAGGATGTCGTCATCATGCGTCCATGACGTTTTCTTCTCACTTGACATTGCAGTGGATTTACCAACTTCCCCAACAACAACAACATCATCATCATCATCATCGATAGGTGGAATTTGTGAAGAATACAGAGGAAAAATTGATCCAGAGGGACTACTGAATGTAATATGTTGAGAAAAAGTTGGAACACTAGATGAGTTGAATGGATATTGTTAAGAAAAGGTTGGAACACCGGGGGAGTTGAATGGAACTTGTTGAGAAAAATTGGAACCGCCTGGCACATTGAATGGCACTTGTGGAGCAAACGTAGAAATACTAGAACTATTGAATGACATTTGTTGAGAAAAATTAGAACAATGAGGAGAGTTGAACGCCATTTGTTGAGCCATCATATCTAGCATTTGATAGTTCATTGAAATTTGTTGGTGAAATTGGATAAGAACTTTGAAAATTTTGGTTCTCAGAAGCACTAGAGTCGGAATTTTGCGAGCTTTAATCTACCATTTTACTAGTGGAAATAGAGAGAAATAAAAGAAAAAGAAGAAAATATGTTTGAGAGACGTGTAAAAATGAAGTGTTGAAGAACACTGTTTATAGACTAAAAAAAATATATCAATTGAACTTCAAACGGTCATAATAATATATATTACTAAAATAATAATATTATAATTTAAAATATTTTGTATAGCCCATTCCATCAAATAATTTTTATTGGTGGGTCATTGTATAAAATTATTTATTCTATATTTTATTGTATTTTGATGGGCTCATTAACTTTCCACATAGGATTGTGCGGATGAAGTTGGTTTGTGCAGACAAACCAGTTTGTTTAACTTTAATAAAAACTGGTTTTTTATTTCTCCAATAGTAAAGCTAAAATATAAACTGCCCGTTGGAGACACCCTAACTTTTTCACCCTTTAATTGTAGCATTGTATATATTTGGAAGCTTGTCAGTCAGAAATGAACTTGAATAGGAATAATATGTTTTACCTATATTGAAATTATTCATTTATCATGTACATTTAGGATGTTCAGTATATAGTTGGCGTGACTGGCGTCTTGGCGAGATAATTAAAGTATTTTAACTACTCTCTCATTCCTGCTAAAATGAGGCGTTGCTTTTGGGCACAATAATAAAGAGTGTATGTTTAGAGTTCAAAAGAGTATAAAGTGATGATAGAAATATATACTATTATTTAAACTTGTGAGTATAATAAAGGTAGGGAAGGCCCAAAATGATATACACTTCATCTTAGTTGGGACGGGGGAGTATATTTTAAACTCGTATTGGTTAATGAATAGTCAATCTCGAAATTTAAAATCTCAAGTTGGAACAGAGGGTGTATATTTTAAACTCATATTGATTAATGAATAGTCAATCTAGAAATTTAGAATCTCAAGCTCAACATATATAATAAGAGACCAATCAATTTTAAGTTTATGAATATTTAATTCTATTAAAGTTTTCGAAATTCCAATGAGATTCTATAGCTCACTTTTGTGTTTCACACTTCACTTTTATAATTAAATTTTAATTATTTTTTATTTTCATTTTACAAATTTTATTTTAAATTTATACACAATATTATGATTCATTCAATGCATTAAATACGGTATATAATTATTTTTTAACATTTAACATTACTTTTATTTCATTTTTAGGGTTGATAAATCAAAAAATAAGATATATATATACATATTTTAGAAGTTTTATTTTTTTAAATAATTGTTAATTATGCTCATTACATCATAATAAACTTTTTATTTTTACAAAATATTAATTAAAATAATAAATTTGGTACGTAACATGTAATGTAGGACACTAGATTCCCCCTCTATAAATTCATGATCTTGTATATATATCTATATATTGCGACACTCATTAATTTCGCTAGTCTATGATATAGCTAGAACTATAGTTATTAAGAAGTTCAAATAAGTTACTCAATCAGCCGGTAACGTGCTTAAAAATAACGGGTCTGGATCACTTCAACTTAAATATTTTTTAATATTAAAGTTGTATTTCATCTGTCCCATTTAATTAGTCTCACTTTGATCAAATATATGACAGTTTTTTAGTCAAAATGAGACTAATTTAGTGAAATAGAAGGAGTATTAAATTTACGAATTAAGATTTTTAAATGGTAAACATAAATATTGAATCCCATAGCTCTTATTTTGGAGACTTAAATGCATGATTCATGTTGTCATGTACCATTAGCCATGTTTTGAAGTCAAATGACATACAAGAATATCTTACATATTGGTTATCTTACCATATATGTCATGTTTTCAAGTTCGATCCACTGAAATCCTACACTCTTATAAGTTGGATTTTTTTGCGTGGATCGAAATTGATCATTCTTCTCATTTGACTTGGATCGCATTCATTGTGATAAACATAGTGGACTTATATTTATAGTTTGTGTGAAACCAACTTACTTTTGAACGGGTTTTCTTTGACCAATCAGACTGACGTAACAAAAGAAAATGACCATAAAAGACATAAGTGGACAATGAAAATTAGAAGTGAATGTCGATTTTATCTAGGGCTGAGAATCGGGATGGGACCGGGAGTCCCGGTCCCGATCCCGAAGTCCCGATCCCGAAAATTGAAAAAAATTTGGTCCCGGTCCCGATCAGGATTTCGGGACTCCCGAGTCCCGAAATTGAGAAATGCTTGGTCCCAGTCCCGATCCCGGTCCCGAAAAATTATGTCCTAATTGGTCCCGATTAGTCCCGAAGTCCCGATCGGGACCAAAATTTCCCGAACAGGACCAAATTTCCCGAATTTCAATTTAATTTTGGGACTAATTTCGGGACTTCGGGACTCTCGAGTCCCGAAATTTTTTATTTATACAATCCCGGTCCCGAAAAATTCGGGACTCGGATCGGGAAATCCCAAATCCCGGTCCCAAATTCTCACCCCTAATTTTATCAGTGTGCTAGTGGAAATTGATGATTAACTAAAAATTGAGGGGATGTAGAATTAATAGGTTCTACTATTTATCGAAATGGCTTGTAATATCAATCATGAAAACATTAAATTGTATCCTAGCCGCCCCACACCACATGTAGAGATCATTTTTATTCAAATGAGAGGCTATATATCTGCCTCATTCCTCCATGTGTATATAGCTAGATAATAAATGGTGAAGAATTATTAAATGATTCAAGCCCGATCAATTTAATCATGATCCGGTGATTAAGTATATTGCGATTTATTATAAATATACCAATTTCTTAAATAATTATAAATAAATAAACACTTGATTAAAAAAAAATTCTTCATTAAAATTATAATGAATATTAATATTTCATATTTGCATATAAATAATAAAATAAACATTTTTTCATATATAAAAAAAAAATAAAAGTGCTAGGCACGACCACGGGTCCACGCCTGAGCTTAAGTAATGGAGTTTTAATATGCATAACCTGATTTGAGCATTTAAAACTCCGGCCCAGATCAGACCAGCCCAATCAAATTTCGTGGGCCTATTATTTTGTGGGGTAGGTTCGGCTCTCCTGTTTAGAAAAATAATATTTAAAAAAAAGATAATTGTCTGATATTACACACCACCTATTAAATTTATACTTATAATACACGAATTATCGATTTATAATAATTAAATATATAGGGGTCAATTGAGTCAAAATTATAATTATTTGGGTCTCATTTGTCATGTCTTCGCTGACATGAACAACTTTTTTCTTTGTTTTTTTTATTAACTTATTTTCATTTTTAAAATTTTTTATTTTATCATTTCCCATTTCTTTTCCTTATTTCTTTTTTTTTCTTTCTAATTTCCTTATGGGGCAGGACCAAGACCAATCCACTAGAACCGACTCGAAACTTTTTAAAAAGGTGGATAGACCCAAACCGAGAAAAAAACCCTCTGAATTGACCTAAATTTGGGCTCCAAGTTAGGTCCGACCCAAAAAAATAAATTATTTCATATTTTTTATTTCATAGTATACATATTATTTTTTAATGTTCACCAATAATTTTTAGATAAAAAAAATACATAATTAAACATATTTTATTATTAAATATTCTTTATGCACAATAAAAATATAAACTAAAAATCTATAACATAATAATTTATTAATTCAATACCAAATTCATAAATTAAAATAAGTGTAAAATATATATATATATATATATATTTCTTATTAAAAATAAAAATACATATTTTTATAGATCGTGTGCAAAAACAAAAAATGTGAATAGTTTTTGTGTTTAAATGCAATTATCCTTTAAAAAAAAAAGAGAAAAGTTGTCCATGTCATATGATGACATGTCAAATCGGGCCGGGATAATTCTAATTTTGACTTAATTAAATTCTTTATATTTAATTACTACAAATCTATAGTTCGTATATTAGAAATTAAATTTTATAGATTGGTGTACAATATTATCTGATGAGACTAGTTGATTAACCTTTAAAATTTGTAAATTTGTAACAACATTGATGCATCCACGAATTATTTAATAAAGATACGATTTTGCTCAGACATGTCAGAATTTAATAATCCAATATTATCTGATGAGACTAGTTGATTAACAGGAACATAAGCCAGCTTTTAAATTGGAATGTTTTTTTCAGTCTTAATTAATGGGTATTTAGGAAAACATGAACGTATCTTTCTCATTAGATATAACATCAAATATAATTGTAACGAAAATGCTCACCCGCCCACGGCGGGCGGGCTTAATGCGCCCACGAATGATGTGCATGCCATATAAATATATATTAAATTCTTAATATTTTTTTATTAATTATCACTTTCCGACTAAGGTTCATTAGTTAGGATATAGTTTAATACTATTAAATAAAAATTAATAATAAAAATAAATTTAACAAAAAAATGAAAATATAGTAACTCACATCAGCCGCGAGCGGTGGAGCATTACTGATAATCGTAAATGATTATGTTTGTTAAATAAATAGCATATAAGTAAATTCTGAACACTCGACTGGATTTCTGATTTATATTTCATAATCTAGTCAGTCATTTTTTTTTTCGTTTTTACCAAAATTTTATATTTAATATGCTAAAAAAGTGTCAACTAAGCTAAAATATTCGATAGCTTAAATTAATTAATCCCAAAAAGTACATATAATAACGGCTTTCAATTTCAAAGTCTCAATCAAAAGAGTAAAAAACCATGTCCCGTATTTCATCCGTCTCATTAAAAATGTAATCCGTTTTATTAAAATTGATCATTTTTTTAAAGATAAATTTGTCCAAAAGATGAGGATTAGTAGTATAATTATCATTTAAATTCATTATATTTTGTTCTCTTCTGTCAAAATTATTCCTCTATTGTTCATTTTATCTTTCATCCTACTTTAAAAGGTGATAATATTATCAATTTAAATTCGAAGTGATAATATTACCCTACTTATAGTGAAACAAATCAAGGAGAGATGATGAAATTATAAATTAGATAGAAATGATATATAAAATAATAAAGAATTTAAAGAGTGATTATACTCTTAATCTATTTCGGAAGCATAAATTTATCCATAAAAAATAACGTAACCTTTTAATTTTTTTAAAATATAATAATTACTTTCTAAATATTCCTGTCAAATTCATAATAAATTTGGCAGAGGCTGATCTTTTGTTTTTGGGGGCTCCTTCGCTTTTCTCATTGTATGGTCATTTGCATTATGAAAACGGAAATAATACTGCAGTAGGCAAAAAATGACATGTTCAATTACCAAATACTCCATATATAGATTCCATGTGTACATACAAATCTTAGAAAATGTGTATCTAACAAAATAAAAAATAAAGTCAATTATCAAATGAAATGGGTAAATGCTAAAATATTCACCTTAATAAATAAAAATATTAAAATATTATTTAAAAATAAAATATAAAAATTACCCACTTTACATGATTAAGATTGATCATTTCATGTTATTTAAATTCAAAATAACTTGAATAACATGAACACATGACTAAATTCCTCATATTATCATATAAAGCGAGTATTTTTTTTTATGAAATTGAATAATTTTACATATTACTCTTAAATTAAACTAGTTTTACGTTCTAAGGTGCTAATAACTTATCACTCAATGCAGGTTTTCAAGAACCAAGAGACATGTTTGTTCATTGCCTTAGTACGAAAAATACTTAGGGACAATTAAATTATATTTTATTTGCTTTTTTAAGGAAGTGTATATACAATAAACATTATATAAAGGCATGATCATCTAATTTTAAAAGGTGTCTAACTATATATTAAAAATGATCCTGGTGGGTGGTAGTATTGTTAATACGTTCGTAAATAATATTTACGTAGATGAATACTTAATTTTTTATAAACATTTATTAATTTTATATTTATGATTAGAATTTTTTAATTATAGTATACTTAAGTACTTACTTACTTCTTTTTATGTCCATCAATTTTTTTAACAATTTGCTTCGATGTGTATATATATGTGTGAGGGTATAGAGAGAATGTAGTTTGAATGCTTATAAAAGTGTGTAAAAATGCAATTTGAATATAATAATAATTTTTTCATAAAATGACAATTTTAAATGTAAAAATTTCTGTAAAACAAAATAAAAAAGACAAAAATCAAATATATTTCATGGATCTAATATATTATAAACAAAGTCTTAAAAAAAAATGGATAACAACCAATAGAATAACATGTACTTATCCACAATCATCAGATCGAGTGTCTCTTTTGTCTTTCATCCGCAGGTAAAGAAACATTTCTACGAACAACAAAAAGTCAAGCAAAAAATAATTATTTATTAAAATTTTAAATTAGAGAAGATAAAATAAATTCGATTTTTGTTGTTTGAGATCACACTCAGCAAGAGCATCGAACTCCATTTCCATTCTCCTTATTCACACCACCTCTTCTCTCTGTTTCCGAACCCAGTTTTCTGCGTCTCTCTGTACGTATATGTAGAGAGATAAGCTGAAAGAAAAAGAAAAAGCATATATTCATACACATTCACCACACATTACATCACATTGCATTTGTTTTTTGTTTTTTTACTAAAGAAAGGAGTAAAACCTAAGACCATTTTGTAGGGGTTGTTTGTTTTTTTGTTTATTTTTACTATCATTATTTTGAACTGTAAAGCCCAGAAACCCTCGCATTCTTTTTTGAAAATTGAATTGCATTTCGATTTTGCTGGTAGTTGATTTTGAATCCGACGATCCGCAACTGAAGATCTCAGCACTGGCATTGTTGAGGTCAGTTCTTGATTTTGCTCAATTCATTTGGTAATTAGTTGATTTGAGCTCACCCGGGCTCACCCGGAATTTTCTGGGTAGTTAACTTTATTAATTTAATTGTTATAAAGATTCGATTCTTTTGGCATTGCTTGTTTTGATTGAGCTGATGTTGCGTCGGATGATTTTGAGCTGAACCTCTGATTAATATTTAATTAATAGGTTTATTTAACTTTTAGGTTTATTCAGATCCGATTGAATATTTGTCGTTTGTTAAATATTAGATTTTGTGTTAAGATCTTGATTGTGAGCTTTCATCTTATTGATTTTCTTGATTTAATCTCGGTATATGAATGTTTCCTGAAGTACATTGATAAGTTGGATTTGATTTATCTAAATTAATGCATTTGGAGATTGCGTTCTATCTAAAACATCTTAATTAATGCAATTGTGCTTGCTTATAGTGTAATTTATCTGAATTTGCTTTTAATATATAATTTTTACTCGGGGCACAGGCTGCTAGAGCTTGGAACTAAGAGTAGCTAACTTCTGGTATATATTGAGATTCTTGTTGATGGGATTGCATATGTGAAAGAGACCAAGAACATATTGCCCTCGACTAGTATGGAGAAGATGAAATCAAACGCTCCTCTTGATTATGCTGTATTTCAGCTGTCTCCAAAGCGCTCACGGTTAGATACACTTAATGATTGTTTTTCATCAATAAGAATGTCTCCAAATGTCAGTTATTCACTTTGATATGCTTTTGGCCAGATGCGAATTGTTTGTTTCGAGTGATGGGAGCACAGAGAAACTAGCCTCAGGATTGCTTAAACCATTCGTTTCACATTTACAGATTGCAGAGGAACAAGTTGCCTCTGCTGCACAGTCAGTTAAGCTTGAAGTTGGGCACCAAAAGAATGCTGAAACGTGGTTCACCAAGGGAACAATAGAGAGGTAGTGTGATTCGCAAATTGATAGTCAACCTATATATGCATGGATCATTAAATCTAATTACCATTGTTAACAACTATTAATATATAGGTTTGTAAGATTTGTGAGCACACCTGAAATTTTGGAACTGGTGATTACCTTGGATGCTGAGATGTCACAGCTGGAAGCTGCTCGAAGGATATATTCACAGGTTGTTTGTTTTTCTAGCTGATGTTTTCATTAGAAACTCATTGGAGGAATTCTTGTCTAATTTCTCTACTTATCGCTTTCAGGGAGCAGGAGATCAGCTTTCTGGTATGGTTCCCTATTACTCATTCATATCCTTTTCGATTTATCTACATTTTCAATAGCTATGAACTCTTGATATGCTAAATCCATCAGTAGCTTTCATCTGATATTCTTCTTAATGAGATAATTAAAGGAGACTAGAAGATGAAGCTGAAATAGTTAAGATGCATATGTTATAAAGGTAGAAAATTAGTTTGCTTTACCAAAACAATAGTATAATTTTATAACCGCAATATATTAGCTATAGATAATATTGTTATTCGACGATTGTGAACATATAGATGTCAAAGGTTCTTGGCATCCAAAACAAAATGAATATAGTACATCAAAAAGCAAATGAACACCTATATATGTACTCCTGTAGTCTACTTGACATGGAAATTTTGCTGTTCTGTTACTTGTGTTGGCATTAAGGACTGGATGTGTAATATCATCTGCTGGATATCTTCTAAATGCTGCTCTTTTTCTCATCTGATGTTATTATTTAACATATCATTTCCCCAATATTGATCGTATCTATTGTTCCAGGTGGAGGAGGTTCTGGGGTGCCATCAGGAGATGATGCCACAAAGTATGACCTTTTCACTTCTTTACTGTGTAAACTTACTTCTGATTAAATTAGATTACTTAATGTGGCTCTAAAATGTTATTTTATGAGTCATAACTCATAACTCTAGACTCTGGTTATGGGGTGCCATTTTAACTCCCGAATAAATTCATGAGGCCCTCTTGCTGTGTGACAAATGAAAAATGAGTTCGAACTGTCCACATACTCGGAGAATTTGAGCAAACAAATTGAAGAATCCCCAAAACTGGATATAGAGTTTATTTTTTATGCATTGCTGCTTACTTTGTGCTTTCATTCCCCTCTACCTCCAACGCTCGCTCGCGATCCGCATGTACTTAATTATACATTCATTGCTGTCATGAATACAGGAAGGAGCTTCTGAGGGCTATTGACGTGAGGCTGGTTGCAGCACGGCAGGACCTCTCGAATGCCTGTGGTCGAGCTGCTGCTGCCGGCTTCAATATTCACACAGTCTCAGAACTCCACAACTTTGCAGATAGCTTCGGTGCTCACCGCCTTAAGTAAGGACTTTTAAAGCTCGCCTCATCTTGCACAGCCTTCTCTACTCCTACTTATTGTGTAAAATGTGATCTTTTTATATTATAGATAATAATTGAAGAACACAGTAATAATAATAATAAACAAAGGAAAATAATAGGAATCCGTTGTGAGCGTTTCAGCGAAGCATGCAGCAAGTTCAAATCGCTAAATGAGAGACGGCCTGAACTCACCAACCCATGGAGATCTGCACCCGACGATCATGCTGTCCGTTCCTCGTGCGGTTCCGACATGTCTATTGACGACGATGATGACGTAGCACCTCCTCCGCCTCTCTCAGATCACCCCTTATGTCGCACAGAGTCCAGCACCGAGAGGGAAACCAAAAACAACCCGAGCAGTGCCGCCGCTGCAGAAAAGGATGCGGAAAAGGGTGAGAGCTCAACTCAGTCAATTCAAGCGACTCAGCCCTCAAGGCGACTCAGTGTGCAAGACCGGATCAACATGTTTGAGAATAAGCAGAAAGAGAACTCCGGTGGGAAGCCTGCCACCGTCGTTAAGGCCATTGAGCTGCGGAGGCTCTCCTCCGACGTGTCGGAAAAGGCAATTTTCAGAAGGTGGAGTGGCGCTAGTGATATGAGCTTAAGTATCGATCTGAGTTCCGACAAGAAGGATGCCGATAGCCCCGCGTGTAATACGGCGCCTGCTGCGACCTCTTTGGACGTAAAAAAAGTTTGGGACTTAAAAGATGATAATTCAAAGGTATCGATGGAAATAAAGGGTGTGTCTGCCTCAGGGGGATTGAAAGGAGTTGCCTTTGCTAGTTCTGAGGAAATTTTTGAGTCTAACAAGGATACTTCCAATTTCGGCTCTTGTGAAAGTGATGTTTTGAAAGATCAAGAGCGTGGGAAGAATCGGTCAGGATCGTCTACAAGCTGGTTTAAGGATCAAGAAAGATCAGAGGACGAAATTAGAACGCCGGATACGGGTAAGGACGAGGGCGTGATTGGGTTTAGGAACCAAGGGAAATTGAGGGTTGAAGAGTTTAGTGGCTCCAAGGCACAGATGACTGGGTTTAAGGATCAGCTTTCATCTTCGTCCTCGTCCCAAATTAGACTTGTTCAGAACAAATCTGGTCAGCAGAGTGAAGTTTCTGATCAAAGTGATAGTTCTGAATCAAGGGATGAACCTGTTAAGGAATTTAAGGTAAGATCTATCCATAAACCTGCAGCTGGAACAGGGGTAGTTGATGGTGGTTCTGGTTCAAGAATCAGGCAGGCATTTGCTTCCCGTTTTAAGGGGACGATAGGGGATTCTTCACCTTCTCAGCAAGATGTAAGGTCTGTTAAGGAAACTGAAGTAGCCGAAAAGAAAGAATCCCACATATTTGAGAGGGCATCCCGGGCTTCCACAGCAGCCACTGCTGAGGTAACACCTTTGGGGAAAACTGAAGTTGTTGGAAAGAAAGAACCCCGCATTTCTGAGAAAGTATCAGATACTCGTGTGTCGAATGTTGATGGTTCTGGACCTCCGAGGCTGAAGTTTGCTAGACAAGCGTCGACTGCTGAGCTGACTAAGAAGGTGCAAGTTCAGCGAGATGATGCTAGTTCTAGTGGAAGCAGCAGGGTACAATTTTCTAGACAAGTAACAGCAGAGACTCAGGAAAGTTCCGATTCTTTCTTAACGCCCACAAGCCAAGCTCAGAGAGCGAGGCAAACGAAGGGTAATCAGGAACTTGACGATTTGAAGATGAAAGCAAGTGAGCTTGAAAAAATGTTTGCTGAGCATAAATTACGACTCCCTGGAGAACAACCCAACTCAGCCCGTAAAGGAAGGTTAGGAGACACACTACGTGAATCATCAAGTAGTTTACAATACACAAAACCGATATCAGATGACAACTACCCATCAGCTCAATCTAGTAGGATTTCTAAGAATTCAGCCAAGTTTGATGCTGTATCCCCCACGAAAGCCATTGACTGCCAGTATGACAATGATGCTATACATACAAGGTTTTCTGATCTTAGTGTATCAGAGAGCTCTCGGGGGAAGCTTTATGATAAGTATATGCAAAAGAGGGATGCAAAGCTGAGGGAAGATTGGAATGCCAACAGGGAAGAGAAAGAAGCCAGGTTGAAATCTATGCAGGATAGTATTGAGAGCAATATATCAGACATGAAGACCAAGAATTTTGGACAAGATTCTGTATCAAGTGCTCATCGACGTGCTGAGCGGATCAGGTCATATAATAGCAAGTCAAATATGAAAAGGGAACAGGTAGACCTATAGTTGTGTTATAGAGATATGTATCTGATGAATGGAACCATCTTACATCTATTTTATAATTTTAGGATATACTGGAGTTAGTCTTTCTGTTGATTTTTAACCGACTATATAAAAGTTTACTTTTGACAGCAACCTTTAGATTCTGGGGACAGTGACGATGATGAGGAAGCATCAGAGTTTCCAGGGCAGAGTAATCTCCATGAGAATAAGGGTTTAAATGATTCCTCATCTAGATACGGTATTTCTAGAGGTGCCCAGGGGATAAAGCATTTAGCTATTAATAGAAGTTCATTAACTACTCATCGCACTGCAGCTTCTGTTCCAAGGTCTGCTGGAAAAAATTCTAGCATCAGTTCTGGGAAACGAAGAATGCCACTGGATAATCCACTTGCACAATCTGTCCCAAACTTTTCTGATATGAGAAAAGAAAACTCCAAGCCGTTTGGAGCTAATAAAACAACTCGTTCACAAGTTAAAAGCTATGCCCGCAGCAGAAACTTGAATGGTGAAGTGCCTACTGTAAGGGAGGATAAGACAGGTCGAGCACAGTCACTGAGGAAAAGTTCTGCAAATCCAAGTGATTTCAGAGATACATCTCCCTTGGACTATGATGGTATTGAATCCACACCAAAACTCAATGAGGAGATCCAGAAAAATGTGGTAACCAGGCCTTTTCTTAAAAAGGGTAGTCGCAAAAGCTTTGTTGCTCAATCGAGTATTGCAAGGGAGAAGGCCTCAGGAATATCTGAGCTTACACACAATGAAGAAGAAAATGGTGACATGGAATCTGAACCTGATGAGTTTCTAAGTATGGTTGAAGGTGAAGGGGAGGAAGAACGCGAGAGCTTAAAGACTGAAGGCCAGGATGTGTCTGACAATGAGGAATTAAAAGAGGAGCTGGAGCCAGAGAATTCTGCAAATTTTGGATCAGAAAATGATGATAGCACTTTAACATTTTCTCTCGTGGACCAGGCTTTAGGTTCTAAGTTGCCTATTACTTCGAGCTTCCACCCGGTTGAATCTATACCAGATTGGTCGGGGGAAAGTCCCGTGTCATGGAATTCACATCCTCATCATCCCTTTTCTTACCCTCATGAGATGTCTGATATTGATCCTTCAGTGGAGTCCCCAGGAGGAAGTCCCGCCTCTTGGAATTTACACTCCTTAAATCAAATAGAAACTGATGCTGCTCGAATGAGGAAGAAATGGGGAAGTGCACAAAAGCCAATGTTGGTTGCCCATTCCTCCAGCAATGCATCCCGCAAGGATATGACCCGTGGCTTCAAGCGGTTACTGAAGTTTGGAAGGAAAAGTCGTGGTTCAGAGAGTTTGGCTGACTGGATCTCTGTGACCACATCTGAAGGAGATGATGATACTGATGATGGAATAGATTCTGCCAATAGGTCATCTGAAGATCTGAGGAAGTCAAGAATGGGATCTTCTCATGCTCAAGCTCCTGATGATAGCTTCAATGATTGCGAGTCTTTCAATGAATCAGGTGATATATGATACATATTTCCCTGTTTGTTCACAACCTATGTTATTTTCTGTGTCAAACTCTCCATGTGTGTATGTATGTCCTAATTTCATCGTGTTACTTCCTTTTGCTGAGCTCTGCACATTTTACTGGTAAGCTGCCCCTTTTCTATAAAGGCAATTGTAAGTTTTAAGCTAAGGCTTTACAGCACTGCTTCTGGAATGATTGCGATTATATTCATTTCAAAACTGACCTAATTCGATTTATTAGCTAAAGAATTCACTCGGTCCTATTCGTTTTATTAACGAAAGAAATGCCAACAACTCTTATCATACTTAATACATAACAACTATCAGGCTTGAGGTTCAAAGGTTTGTTTTTGACTCGTGATTCTTCTCTTTCCACAGTTCAATCTTCTCAGAATTCTATCCCAGCATCTCCAGCCAACTTCAAACTCCGGGAAGATCTCTTGCCTGGAAGCACAATCAAAGGTGAAATTTACTCTTACCAATTTTTTACACAATCAAAGGACCTCTTCCTTATCAGAAGTCCAAATTTTAGATTTTAGAAAAGCCGATAGGAGATAACTGCAGCTTTTTAATTAGCTCCCACTCCCAACTAATTAATCTGTAAAGTTAAAACTGGAGATTTTGCACTATGAATGTGATGCGCATACATTTCTTATTCTTAGTGTGGGCTGCTGATTGATGCTAAATGCTTCAAACATTCTGACACACACCTTGGTTTTTCAGCACCAAGATCCTTTTTCTCGTTATCAACATTCCGGAGCAAGGGCAGTGACTCGAAGCTTAGATAATCGTATCTGAAAATATTTACCACCGTACAATTGCATCATCCGCAGTTGCAGCTGTAGATGGCTACATGCAGAAGATAAGTATCGCAGTATACTACGTGGGCTTAGCTATATCTTGTAGAATCAAATTTATTACAATGTACATTTGATGAATTGATAGTTCCAATTGGTGGAACAATGATGTGATTTTGGTAGCTAAAATCATTATTCTTTCTGCAGTCAGATCTTTTTACTGCACATTAATGTAAAAAAGTAGTTTTGACAATTGAATATGAATTTACTATGTTTGTGGTTGTTTTTCACTTTGCAGAAAGAATCAGCAAATATACTTCTAGTTAGCTTAGCTGATATCAGTTCATCAATAGCCCCAGTTCCAACCCATTTAAGTTCTTGGATCCTACACCAAATCACTTACTTTTTCTCCTCATCATTACATAAAATGTCTTTCTCCCCTCACCCCTAATTTTGGTGGTGCTTGATTGCCGGCCAACTGAAAAGCAACGCATGAAGGTGGTTATCAATATTTTTTGCTTACAAATATGAAGGTGGTGGTCATCATTAGTGGTGATATACTCATGAAAAAGCACTTAAAATAACATGAAACATAAAGAAGCTGTACTGTTTCTTTTTTTTTTTTATGTGAGAATGGTTGAGATGTCTCTCATACAAACATTATAAACAAATTAATGAACTCTACATGCATTTGACTTTTTACAACCTAATCTCAACCAACGTCTTGTGTCTACACAAACAAGAGCATAAAACGATGACAAGGTTGGTCCATTCCAATCTCATAAATTAAAAGCTGGTAATGGCATCCAATCATGCAGTTGTAGTTGGTATCTCATCTATTAAGATATTATAATTACTTACACCCACCTTTTACAATTAAGCCACCCCCTCTTCCTCGAAATGGAAATCTCAACGCCCAAAAAGGAATCCTAGCTTCTCTCACAATAATAGTGATAGAATAGAATAGAAACTTGCATTGCATGACCGGAATCATTGGGAGGGCGAAACTGTAAATTCATATTTGTCACCCAATCTTAGTTTTAGGACAAGATTGTGTCTTGGCATGAAAGGAAAGAAGAAGTTGTTGATCATTATTCACTACATACGTGCCTCCCATGTAAAGTAATGAACATACTTCATGCCTACCACCACGTTTCCTTTTTGCTCCTTCTCTCCCACCCTATATTCTCTTCTTTGTTTATTGTTTATTTTATTCAACTCTCTCTTTCTCTGGAATCTCTTTGAGACTAAGTCTTACCGGATCTCTTTCATTTCTCAAGTATTTTATTTGTCATTCTTTTGCAAGAATCTATTGCTATTTTCTTGCAAATATGTCCTTTTGGTCTTAAAATAGACAAGTGTATTTAGGAAGAGAAAGATCTAATTAATTTGTTTTCTTACTCATTCGGGTTGAATCATGATCTTCTGGAGTAAAAAAGATTGAACTTTTCTTCGACCCTTTTCATATCCCACTATTTGCTTTTCAAGATTTTGATCACTTCCATTTTCAGAACTGCAATATATACAATTAAACTAGTCTCCTTTTTGTGTTTTGAGAGAGAGAGAGAGAGGAGCTGCTCTTGTGCTGCAGAATTGAGCCTTTTCAGTCAGGTATATTTCATTCTCCAATCTGTCACCTTCTGCAAATATTATCTAAGAGGAATGTATGTTTTAAAAATGATGTCTTGATGCAGAAAGATATAGGAAAGAGGTTAAAAAATGGCATCACTAGTGCCAGGAGTACTAATGAAACTCCTCCAAAGCATAGACTCCAACTTAAAAGTTCGAGGCGAGTATCGATCAGCTCTCCTGCAGGTGATCACCATAGTGCCGGCCATCTCAGGCTCGGAGCTATGGCCCGACCACGGCTTCTTCATCAAGGTCTCTGATTCCTCCCATTCAACGTACGTCTCCCTGTCCAAGGCAGACACTGATCTCATCCTCAACAACAAGCTGCAGTTAGGCCAGTTTTTCTATGTTGAGAAAATGGAGGCTGGTACCCCGGTGCCTACCCTAGTCGGAGTTAGGCCTGTTCCGGGGCGCCACCCCTTTGTTGGGAACCCCAAGGATCTGATGCAACTGCTTGAGGCATCTGAGGGGAACGTTGAGAATGAGAATTTTGAGGTGAAGTTGAATGAGATGATGGAGGCAAAAGAGGAGAATGGGAAGAAGAAGATTGTGATCAAAGAGGAGAGGAGTGGAGTTGCTTCTAGGTATATGCAGGGTGTGTTGAAGCAGAAATCTCAAGGGAAAGAAATGGATGGAAAAGAGAATGAGAATGAGACTAGTGGTGGAATTGTTAAGAAAGTTGTATCTTTGAAATCTAAGCACCTTGAGCCTAAAGGTCAGGTAAGAGTCTAAAGTTGTGCTTTGCAGTTTTATAAAATGTGGCTAATTATATGGTTGGGAGAAGTTGAATTTAATAGATAGGATGGTTTAATTACAGTCAAGGGCATCAAGTCCAGAGGGATCAACAAAGAAAGCAGAAACAGATAGAGTGAGCAGCAAAGCAGAAGTGACATCTTCCAAGATTCTGACAGCAAAATCTTCAGACAAACAACAAGAATTCATCAGCTCCAATTCTTTCACTAATGGCTACAATAGCAAGAAGCAATCTTTTGAGGCAACCATCTCATGGTCCAATCTGCCACCCTCCCTTCTCAGGCCTGCCAAGGTACGTACTTATATCTCGTGTTTTTTTAAAAACATTGATCCCTAGTAGCTGATGTTCATGAGCTTGCTAGCTGATGTTTATGTCATGATCCTGGTTTTATCACTAGGGAATGGTCAGAAAGGGTCAGTTGGCTTCTCTAGTAGCCGCACAAGCTCAGAAAGAAGCAAATTTAGCAGCAAATCTTGCCAAATGCCTCAGGTTAGGACAATGCTTCATTTTTCAGGATTTCACCTCAACACAAAACAAGAAACTAAACAAAACAATGTCGTTTCGATCTTTTTTTGCAGCATATTTTCCGATATCCATTCATCCTCGTCTCCTCAGAACCCGCATCTTCACCTATCGAGATTCTTCAAGCTGCAAGAACTGATCGAAAGAGCAGATGCAACAGCACCAACAAAAGAAGTTTGGGAACATCTACACACAAACTCAACAAAGCATGAGAAGGACAAGCCTAGCAGAAAGCACGCCTCATCACACAGTAAGAACATGAACACAAACACGAGCAAGGCTCCGAGGATCTCATCACAACTCAGCAACGGTGATAAGCAAGAGTGGTCGAAGGCGGAAAACTTGAAAGAGATGATGGAGGTGATGAGGATTCTGACTACCGAGACACAATCTTGGTTCTTGAATTTCCTCGAAGAAGCTCTGGAGTTCGGATTCCAGGGAGGCTGCAGCAACCTGCAAGAGAAGAAGGGGAAGGAGAGCTCGGCACGAGTTCTGGAGCAGAACAACCACATAGCTGTAACGTTGTCGCAGCTCAAACAAGCTAATGAGTGGTTGGATAAGGTGAGGAGCAGCATAGGAACATTGGACAAAAAGGAGGTATTGGATAAGATAGAAAGGTTGAAGCAGAAGGTTTATGCATGCTTGCTGCTTCATATTGACTCTGCTGCTTCGGCTCTGGACACCAGAAAATCTCTATGATCACGTGTTGTTATACAATATAATACTGAGGTGAAATTGTAAGATATATAATTTGGATTAATTTATTATGAATTTTGTGTCATTAAAGGCTGCATTTATATATGTTGTTTAAGTGGCCATACATCTTCTTTTAACTTATAAGATTAATGAGGAAATGTTGCTCATACTCTTACTCTTACTCTTACTAGAATAGGAGTTTTTACAATGGAAACGTTAGGGGTAAATATAGCTTATGGCATCATGTTGACAAATGACGTTAGTTATTGCATTGGTATTACATCTCGCATAACATCTATTTTTTTAAAATAATATTAAATATTAAAATAATTCTTTTTTTATTTTAAGTGAGATAAACTCATCGTAATAAGTATAAAATTAAATTAAAATTAAAAAATAATAACAAATATATTAGTATTTAATTGTATATTAGTACGAAGACATAAAGAGGAAATTAATAATTTAATATGATATTTTCCAAATGATTAAATGTTATACGCTTTAAATCGATATGCTTGTTACTCCTTCTTCCCGTCCCACTTTAAATGTTTCACTTTATATTCATATGGATGTATTATAATAATGAAATGAGACATTTAAGGTGAGGGAAGCAGCAGTTATTAGAATGGATAAAAGGAAAAATTTCCTTTATTCTGAAAAGTTCACATTTGCTCATAGTGAATTTTCCATTTACTTATTGTTACTGCCGAAAAGAAAACCCCAATTTATGCAACCCCACTATCAAATTCTGTAGATTGCATGTTCTTCATCACAATTCGTTGCCGCGGAACCTTCAAATTTCTGCAAGACGATCCTTTGAAATGCTGCCATTTGTTGTTACTGTGTAGTCTCATAATTAACTCCTTGCAGCTCCTGGATTTGCATGCGCATCGAACCAGGCGCTCATCTTCGCATGTTATTGGTATGCAACTTTTTATACATTTCTGTCTCCGATTTGGTTTGATGGCGGATTCTGTATGTGAAGCTAAAATGCGTTTTTTGTGTGTTGGTGCGTGTTTTTGAAAATGAGCTGAGTCTTTTTGTAGTGTCTATGTTTGCTGCTCATTCTTGACTAAAGTCGTTTAATGGAGTTGGAGTGAGCGGAAAAAACAGAGATGTTAATTTTAATGTTATTAGTATTTGCTTAGAGCGCAAGACGCGGAATTTGTAATGCCTTTTTCATTTCCGGCATTTTTGAAATGTCTTGAACCTGAACACTAGAAATCTTATCGTGCTCTCATCTGCTGCTGTGAAGTCGTCGTTTCATGGGGTGAGATTTCCCTCGATCTTTGTTTGCCACATGTTGCATTCTAAATAGCACAAGATACACATCATGAATTCGTGACGACTAGAAACAGAAGGCTGGATTTTTCTACTGCTTGCTTTCATGTTCTTATGGCTTGTATGACTCCTTTTTTTTTAATTGACAATTCTAGGTGTTTAACACCAAATTCATGCTTTGCAAAGGAAGCGTTGAATTAGAAATTAATCCACGACAAATAATAGAAGAATGAGCACGAAGACTCTAAGAGGTTGGAGTTCATACCTCAGAGACAACAGTCAACCGTAGATGCAAACAACTTGGTCTTAATCTTGCTGGCAAAACTTGCAAAATAAGACCGAAGAATGGTTGGAGTTCTCCGAGAAGAGTTTCCGACACTCAAGTCAGCTCGTAGTAGACTTGAGAGTAAAATAGTGCAAGTATGCGTGTAAAATATAAGCAATGAAAATGAATGAAATATATATAGCATAAGAAATAAGGGTAAAAAGTAATGTTACCTAGATAACAACCTTTGATACCATAGTACAAATTAAATCCTCTCCAATAGAGCTGAGGCACGAAGGTTGGTAGGATACCTTCCACGTGGCTATTAGTTATTCTGGCACATGTCAGTAAAGTTGTGACATGTGTCAGGCTTTTAATCACGATTCTCGCATTAGATCAGAGCTGTAGAGCTCAAACAAAACGAAGAAGAGCTCTTTCGGGTCTAAGTCCATTGTCATAGGCAGTCCAATAAGAGCTAAATTAAGCTTTGGTGTGCAGAGCATGTCACCTCTGCGCTTAAGATCTCCTACGTTGTAAGAGCTCTGACAAGCCAGATCTTATAAGAATTATCTATAAAATATTTGTGCGACACTTATTAATATAATACTCCTTCCGTTCGTGAAAATGGTTTACGGTTTGACCCGAAACATGTTTTAATATTATGTTTTAACTTTAATAGGGATATGTAGTGATTTGAGTTAAAGTTACACTTCATATATTGTTTTAAATTGGTTGTGAGTAGTTAATGGAGTTTGGATCTCACTTAAAGTATTATTTTAAATTGAGTTGTGTGTAGTAGATGTGGTGGGTCCACTTGCTATAAAAGGAAAGTTTCGAATGTAAACTATTTTCGTGAACATCTCAAAATGACAAAATGTAAATCATTTTGGTGGACGGAGGGAGTAATTTATATTATAAGCTATGCTGATATTTATCCATATCATACTACTTGTTACGTCAAGAACTAATAATTCCCCGCTCAAAAATATAAAAGAAAGGACTAATAATTCCATGTTGCCAACTTTCGGTGAGCATTTGACTTTTTCTCTAATGTAATGCATCTCCTTTCCTTTGGAGATGGCAGAAGTGTGTGCAGAAGCAAATTCAATTCAAATCACAAAACTAATTAACGTTACTAATTTTGCATTGAGAATTGACAAAGATGGTGAAACTGACAATGATAGCTCGTGCTGTGGGATGGCCTTCCATTAGTAGAGGGGTTGGATGATGGTCGTGACATGCTCGACATTGACTATTACAAACAGCAAGTAAAAGCTTTGTTCAAAAACCTAGCAAGAGGACAGAATACGCCATCAAGAATGTCAATTGAAACAGGGCCGTATATATTCCAGTATCCTTGTGCATATTTTGGTTGAGTTTCGTTAATTTTTTTGTGTTTTGATCATTAAGGGACTTAGTCTACTCAATTACAACGTAGTTAGAATTTATATATAAAAGTTTATCATTAAGGGACTTAGTGTATTTATTACAAATAAACTTATTTAAATTTAATAATAAAAATAGTACGAATGATATGAAATGTATTAATAGTATACATTCATACATACTTACAAGTTAATAAAATTGAATATCACATATAAATTGTAGGAGTATGATTCAATACAATTCATACTCATAAATGTAAAAAAATAATTATAATGACATTTAAGTACAAAAATACAAACATAGTTAGAATTTAAATATTATTGTATTGATGACTATTATTTCTCTTTTACCATATTATTTTGTTATTTTGTATACTCACACAAAAAAGCTATGTTGATAATAAAATAAATCAGAAAATTGAAAACAGAGAAGATAAGTATAATATTTATACGAATCGTTGTTAACAAACAAAAGCAAACTCATGCTTACATGGATTACAGCGTAGAACAGCGAGCTTATCCAAAAAACAACCAAACCTTAAATATGGTATAAATGATTATCATGAAGTAAAGGCAAAATAAAACTCATGATAGTACAACGCTACTTGAAGAAGGGAAAAAAAAACAAAAAAGATAAAAGCAATAATCTAGTTTAGAAAAGAGGAAAAGATATTACGCTTACAGCTCAGTCCTACGAGAATCCAAACATACATAGCACAAGATACACAAGGCCAGCACAAATCAAGTTGGGAAACAAAGATTTTACACAACATCCTAGTAATCGTTAACAACTCAAAGTGGGGGTGCCCCATGTGCACCAACATTCTAAATTACGCGTATTAAATATAAAAGAGATTGATTACTGGTAGTACATAAGCTGCTGGGCAGCAGCGACACTCTGATAACCACCATCATAGATGGCCTGACTCGCACCTGCACCCATTCCCATCGTTGCTGGCTTCAGACCATGTTGCCCCTGGTGATAATTCAGGGCAGGGATGCCACCCATCTTGCTCATCGCAATTTGTCGCTCATAAGCTAAAAGGTCAGCAGCAGAAATGCCATGCATGGGTGCCGGAACAGGTGGAAGGAGTGGGTTTGAGCTAGTTCCGGGTGGGGTTGGTTTGTTGCCCCATGAGCACTGAAAAATCAAAAAACGTGAAAGAAGAGCAACAAGGTTAAGAAAAAAGTCAAGATATTGCATCCAAAAACCATTATAAGTTCCCATATTCTGTAGTTCATTGAATATTGATCTGGTGATTGTGCAGGATAAACAGAAAAATTGATGTTTTCCTATTTAAGAAGTGGAATAGCAAAAATCAAAGGTGTAGTAGGGGTGCAATGGAGCAAGAAAGGGAAGATGGAGTATGGCTCGGCACTCACACATGGAAGGTAATGGGTACATGCGTTGAGATTCACAATTTTGTTTCATTAATTTCATGCTTGGCAGCAAATGATGACTTTGAATTCAACTTAATGAAGTGACAGTCTTAGACTACAAAATTGGCAATGACTTTCAGGAGAGGAGAGGTGTTCGAGTTTATTCATTATAGGTAGGTTACCTTCTTCATACAAACAAGTGAGAATGAAACAGACCTTAAGTTGTTTGCCGTAGAGATAAGACTGACTATTCCCCAATTGAATGGCCATAGCAGCCTCTCCATGGGTGCTGTACCTCACAAAACCAAATCCTTTATCACGTTGGACCCTAACTTCTTCAATTGATCCAGCACCAAGTGCATGGAAGTGGCGATGGAGGTCAACCTGGGTTACCTGGCAGGGGAAAATCAAGGAAATATTTTAAAAAAAAAAAAACTAAGATACATCTTATTGAAATAATTCTGGTCAATATAGTCAACGGATGAGATGTATTGATGTACTCTTCCTGCTAACCATTCAATTCAATTAAAGAACCAAGTCAAGTTGCTGTCACATGGAACCATACAGATCAACATAGTCACATACTCCTACATATCTTCACTTAAGGAACCACATACTTCTCCATATCATCACTTATCATATACTCTCCTACATAACTTGCTTAGTCCATAAAAGGGTTGTATATGCCAGTAGGGCAGTACTTACAAATAAAGTTGTGTCCTGAATTCATTTGTAAAAGACAATATATTTTCGAGGAGCAAGAAGAAAAGAAAAGAGAACTTACTTCTGGGGCAAGATTACCAACATAGACAGTGGTGTATTGAGGGTTATTCTCAGGAGCATCACTGCTTGCTGCCTCCTTAATCTCTTCTGTAAAAGCAAAAGCCTCCATCAGATATAGTGAATCCAAGATGTGGTCATCACCTAGTAACTAGAGCATGTAGCTATAGGCATCAGGTGTGTAAGAAGGAAAGTGGTATGTACTATGTAGTTTATTCTAATGGAAAAACTGCAACGCCCTCAGAGATGTTAGGCTAAAAAGATCATTAAAAGGTCAAAATATAAACAAGATGCTTAACAGCCTGAAACTACAGAGTTAGTAAGATCTTCTTAGTTACAAACAGCAACCAAAACTTTCAGGCTCCCCAACATACTTACCAGAAGAGCCGTTTGATAGTTCAACAACACTTTTAGCATCTGAATTCTGCTTTTCATCACTGGTACCAGCACCTTTTGTTGCCCAGTTACATCGTATCTGCCTGCTACCAAGCCATTTTCCTGCAAAGTTTTCGCATAAAGCAACTGTAAGATCTTTGTTAATTGAATCAGCAGACAAATGCTCATTGTTAGGAATAAATCCAAACAGTTCTCACCAGTTAAATCATTTATTGCGCTTTGAGCATCCTGGATTAAGGGAAGAAGAAGAAGATTCATGTATCATGGAATCACTAGCTTGGAAAAAAAAATGTAGATATAATTCATGAAGAAATACCTGTTGGTTGCGGAAAGAGACAAATCCAAACCCCCTAGAACGGCCAGTCTTTTGATCCCACATAACCCTTGCATCACTAGGATATGATAGTATAGTTAATAACTCCTAGAACTATCAATCATTCGACAACAATTAAATGCATTGTTCTGATAGACACAAGTAAGGAAATCAATGCAGGGAGAGATGCTTACGAACAGCTAGAATAAACAGAAAAGCATGCATACAACATGGCATCAGTAACCTCAGGGCTGAGATCACCAACAAAAATGTTAAAGTGGCCTGCAAAGATATATAGACTTTCATGAGAGACACTCAAGGAACATGAAAAATTATCAGCTAACACCTAACGTAGCCGACACCAAATTTTAAAATCATTAAAGATGATAGGCACCTGATGTGTCTTCCCTTTGACCACTAGCATATGCCCAGTTAACTTTGATAGGCTGCCCAAACCTGAAATTCACAGAATATATTTTATTTTGAACCAATGTGAAACTGAATCATCAGTTATTAGTATCACTACTCACAAATGCCTTCCATTGAGGGTCATTATTGCAAGTGAAGCACATCTGCGATCAAAGTAATGGATGAATCCATAGGATGACTGCACCATAGATTAAAGGCAAAGAATGTTAATGTGAACCCAAAGTAATGTATCTAATTAACAGAAATACCATATTTTGGAGCAAATCACACCTTTTCTTTTCTAACAAGCTTGCAGCTTTCAACCGGCCCAGTACTTGCAAAAACTTCTTGAATGAGTGGCTCAGTCACCTGGGTATGGATGTTCCCAACATACCTGCATTTTTCCAAAAATAAAAGGCCTAGAAGTTTAAAAGGAAGAGAAACAAAGAAAAATAGAGGAATTTATAAGAATCTTCCCAAGAATAACATACTATGATACTATCACATTTATGAGCTAGATATGATACATATAAGATAGTGAAGGATGTGAGGGTGTTTCCACGCACAAAAAAAGAGAGTAGATGACCTATTAAAAAGAATCTGTATATGACTACCAGCATCAAATGGATTTCTATTATTAGTGTATATATATACCACACAACATGTGAACAAAATTTTGGAACAATAACTATTTCATGTCAATAAATGTAACTGAAGTATTGGCCTAAAATATCATGGAAGCAAGTTTATCACAGAACACAAGAAAAAACAAAAAACAAAATCAGAAAAGAAATCATGAAACAAACACTTACACGCTGCGGCATGTGCTTGGGTCAAACCCTGGAGGCAAATTCCCACTAGGCATTGGCTCAATCTGCAAGTGGAGAATCAAGAGTAATTAAAGGTTTTTTAGTGAAAGGAAAAGGGAAACACTGTGTACCAAAGTAAAGATTTTGGAGTTAATATTATAAGGTTACGTTTGTTTTTTATACCTCTAAAAGGAGTGATAGGAAAAAAAAACCTAAAAGCCTTATATTTTTCCTACTCTCATTTATCATTAATATTTGAATGAAATATTTAAGCTTTTGAGATTTTCTTCGAGTTGTAACAACTAACAAGAAAACGTCAAAAACCTAAAAGCCTTGAATTTTTCCTACTGAAATGTCATCTGGTCTATTTCACATATCAAATACCCCTTACTTGCCAAAATACTGGGAGGCACAGAACACCGTTACACCAGGCACCATAATGAGATATATTTTAACTTCAATACAAATTTTTAAATCCACTCTTTCGCCCAAAAAGTTCTTGAAAAGGTTTCAAAACTTAAAACCAACTACACTTTACCCTTTGTCAGGGAACCGCTGGACTACAGAGTTGCAAAATATGCTTCCATAATACAATCTACTTCACGTTTTCTTCTCTTTGACATATCTAGTTACATTATATAATTCGTATTCGCTTAACCAAATCCATTTCCAAATTTTAGAAACGGCTATGTGCTTTTAAGGATGACAAAACATTTTCTTCATGGACCAGGTAACTTCTTCCTGAGTAAAAGCATATGATTGAATGAATGTAAGACTATGCACTACTCATCTCCCTACACTAACAACCCTTTTAAGGCAAGGCTACCGGTGTATGTCTTCAGCAAGATTATTCCATTTTGTGCACGAACCTCTCAAGGCAATTTTCAAATTGGTCACATACACTAAATAAACCCAATAGAGAAGCAATTATGAGTAAACGACAAACAAGATTTACAACGGGCTTCACTATTTATTATTATTAAAAACCTGATGCACTAAACTATGGGATAAATGATATTCCGAATGAAATATAGCGTAGTTTATTTAGGGCTCTCGGCTATTTTAGATAATCAACTGCAATAGGGGATTAAAGGAAACTATAAAATCGTCCACGACAATCTAATAGCACTACTATATTATCCGCACTTCACAGGTGAAATGGAATCAAAAGTACACCCACCCCAAATTCAGAAAACCCCCATCTATGACCAACCAACCAAAATTGAAGTCAGCAACACGAAAAAAACATGAGAACCTATCCATTTAAAGCAAGCAATTACATAAAATTTCATTGAAACCACAAACAAAAAAAGAACTACCTAGAACAAAACCTCAAGGATCCCGAAATGCACAAATAATCTACATAAATGGGAATCAGCTCCAAATATAAGGAGCTAACAACTATCGAAAAAGGAACAAAAAAAAAAATCAAACCTGCGGAGCAGCTAAGAGACCCGGATGATAAAGCGACTGTTGCTGCTGAAGAAGCGCTTGCTGCATCAGAGCCTGCTGCTGTTGCTGCTTCAATCTCTGATTCTGCATTTTTGTTAGATTTTCCAACTACAATTCGATTCGACGGGAAATTATCTCGGTTTAGGGCTCGTCGAGCGAGGGAAAAGAGGAAATGGGAAAATGAAGAAAAAGAAAAAAAAAAGAAAAAAAAAGAAAGAAAAAATGAGAAAAAGAAAATTACTTCGGCTGTAAGAGGAGAAAATGTTTGCTTCTTACCTGATTTATAGCTTAAATTATCCTCTGGGCCCCACTTAACTTAACGCTGTAATAAATAGTTATCAACTGATAACTAAAAAAACTAAAATGGATTATGTGTGTAATAAACCCATTTTTGTGCATGAAAATGGCCCAAACTCCACTAAGACGCTTTTACGATTTCGTCCTCGATGGTTTTATTTTTATTTGCTAGACTAGACGTCAATCCGCTCATCCGTTCGGGTAAATTCGTCTAAAAGTTCATAAATTTTTCGTACAATCCTAACTTTCCAAGTTTCGACTTGATAAATTTATGAAAAGAAAAGGTATAAATATCTAATAGGACTCTTTATAGACCGTTGGACCATCGAGCTTTATCCTTCCGGTTAATCTATTTTTTTTCTAAATCTATAACTTTAATTATTCTAATCATTTTTAGACAATAAATATTTTTGTTAGTAGAAAAACAATTGTAAATTAAACATCATAATCCTATGGTTTAAAGGTAAATTCAAATATTTCAACTAAAATAATATATGTATATATTATTTATGTGATGTGGGCTTTTCTAGCCCAACTCAGAGGGGCCATTTAGCAAGCTCCAAGTGTAACATTCAGCTTAAGTAACATTGTTAAGTTTCAAACTAGAAACCTTTTGATCACAACTCACAAGTACTGCCACTCTATATATCGATTTTAAAAACACAAACTTACACACTTTGATTTATAAACTCAATGTATACTTATTACAAGATGTATCTAAATATTGATTCAATTCGATGTAGTTGAATAATTAATTGGAGCCATTTTCCTATTAAATTAAACACATAACTCTAGCACGTACACTACAATTACTATAAATCTAGAGCTAGACTTGTGCAAATCACCCAACCAAATGCTGGAAAAGAATGCTTACGTTAATTATATAGAATAAGCCACAATAAAACGAACCCTATTATTGCCTATTAATTAATTACTCTAAATTAAGCAGCAAGAGATCATAATTTGAGCTGAAGGTGTTCATCTCCCTTGGCAGAAGAGTCTGGATGTTCTTGAACTTGATTATATTGATAAGGCCCCCTAACACCAGCCCTGCAGATGCCACAAAACCAAATTAAAATCCCATTTTAATATTAATACGTACACAAATTGTTTTATTACATATAGTCATATATAATTGAGATCAGGCTTAGAGACTACTACACATACCGATCTTTTCGCTTTTCAAGAAAGCGATGGAGTGATGATCTCCTTGCAATTGGCAGATCTACACACATGAACCAAAATCAGCATATTAGTCAATCAAGAAACAATGATTTCTTTCTATCAAACTAATTAAAGCATTTCAATTACCAGAACCATTAGCCTCAGTAGTGGTAGAGCTAGTATTGGCCGGCGGAGGCAGCCGGCCGACGGGCACCACCGTGCTCGATTTTTCGAGCACAGCGTTGGACAGAGTGGCGTGAGATATAATGTTGGAGGGCTCGTTTCTGGCAAACGACATGAGTTCTTGAGCCCTTGCATATGGATAATCATCAAACACAAACACTCTGCCTGAGTAGAATATTGTCAGTTGTGATGGCTTTGGATCTTCTTTTCTGGAATTAAGATCAAATATTCATCAGTGATGAAACTATGTCAACCAATCAATCAATCTGTTAGGACAATTTTTCTGAAGTTAGAACTAAAAATTTAAGTAGGTACCTGCAGATTGGAGAAATTGGAGGCAATATGGATGGCTTCTCCACTGAAGGTTGAGCTGAATTTCTTTCATTTGTCGACACATGATGATCATTAATTATTGTTGGAGAAGCTGAAGCAGGGTCATGACTTGATCCACACTTCACTGCAATATATAGTTCAAACAATTTCAAGAATTATATATTGTCCACCTTCATAAATGGTAAAACAAGTCAACTTTACAGTAATTTAAAGCCACAAAATCATGCATGCAGCTCAATATAATTGCTCAAACTCTAAAAACACAAATTAAATATTTTTATTTGGTTTACGTTACTTACCTATGGCTTGAAGGGTCTCAACTTTTCCACCAAATTCGAGATTCAAGTCTCTGAGGCTCCCTTTTTCCTTAATATAACGACTCAAAAGATTACATGTCTGCACAAAATTTGATCTCCCAGCAGCTGCAGGTTGCCTCCTAGTCCTACCATCATAACTCATTCTTGAACAAGACATGTCTGTCAATTTTCAATTTTTAGAAGAACCCTTTTATGTTTCTTGAATATAAAGGTGGAAGGAGCTAGCTAGGGAAGATGAATGTGAAGATGCAGAAATTATTTCTTACAAGTACAGGAAAAGGGTCAGGAGAGATGAATAAGAGACATCAAACATTTGTATGAGAAAAAATAAATATATTAATTAATGTTTTTTCAATGGTGAAAAGAAGCACGCGCAAATTGCAAAGGAGATTTTGGTTTAAAGGGATATATATATATATATATATATATATATATATAATATAGAGCGGGTTGAGACAGCGCATATATATCTCATCCCACTATTAATTATTTCCAGAATTCAAATCTACCAAGTTGCATGAAGAGATAGAAAGTTTGAAGATTGATGAAAACAAAACACGAGTTTCAATTAACTTTGAAATATTAATCTATTAATTAATGTAATTGAGAAAAGATGTTGGGTACAATTAATATAATACAAATACAATGGCATTTCCTCTCTCATTGCTTGAAGACTTGAAGTAGAAGGCCACCAATTCAATGCCAATAATGGAATGTGGTCTACGCTAGCTATGATGGGACACTGCAATTACAATTATTTAATACACGACCTCTTCACCTAAGTTTCAAATTCTAATTTTACTTCTTAATTATACTTAATATATTTATTTTTGCATGAAATTAAAAATTTCACCACTTGTACTTTGTAGAATTAATTTTCTTTTTACAAATAGTGAAATCTGTATTAAAAAAAAGGTAAACCGAGATACTTCTAATCCGCAAAGAATAAAGAAGAGATAAGTTAGCTCTCATTAGATAATTAAATTAGGAGTGAAACTATTTAATTAGGTATTATTATTATTAAAAGTGAATGTATGTTGAGTGCTAAAACGTAACTATTCAAATGAATAATGAGTATATATTTAGATTTGAAATGAATGAGTAGGTAGTCTTTTATCGCATGCATGCCATGGAAGTGGGCAACTAATAAATAATCGTGGGCTGTCGAAGGAGCACTATACTTCATGGAGCTACCTAATTAATATTGCAATTGTATTATTATATGCATGCATTGCAGACTAGCTATATCTTGCATTCACTTTTAAATTTTAATTAAATGTGTTAAATATGTTTTAATGAAATATAATACTACTAGCTAGTAGGAAATTTAATATGGAATTAATCGCAACACAAGATTTGAATTGGGATGTAATTAAATTAATATTTTAGGCCATTTCACTTTTTATAAACCAAAAAAAAAGCAGAATTTTTTATTTAATAAAAACAAAACCTTAGTTTTTATTGATAAAGTTGCATGTCGACTGATTAATTTATCCAATCCAGTCAAATGCTCTGGGTGAGAATTATTAGCTAGCTTTTTGTCTTCTTTATGCAAGTGGTTGTCCCCCTCTTTGCATATTTCTATTATATCAAAAGGAAAGTTAGCTTTAATTTTAGACAATTAAGTAATTATTGCCATAATATACTTAAAAGCTCGTTCAAGCATCAACAATCAAATAAACAAAAAATTAGGCAAGTTAGAGACAAGGTATCCAAGAGTGATGTATCACTCACAACTTACTTAGCATACTATTAATTAGCTGGTTTTGAAAATTAACTTCAAAAAATTGAGCATAATCTTAATTAATTCTAATTCCTTAATTGCTATATCTTGAACTCTTCCATGCACGCACAGAAAAAATAAATAAACAACAATCACTACCGTTCTCTGGCATTAATTTAGAGTCATAAATAAATAGTAATGATCAGTGGACATATATTTTCAATAATTATTAATTTTATCATAATAAAAGATAAAGTGTGCGTTTAATAAGAAGTCGTCAAATTTGAATCTTATCGAAGATTTTGAAATATAGTTTATTTTGTCATATGATGTGGGGTACATAAATCACATTTTGAAAGAGGAAAATCAAAGCGAAAAGAAAAGGAGAAATCTTTCTATTTAATTATATATTTAGTGAAAGGAAATAATTAAACAAAAAAAGAAATATATATATTGGTCTTTATCCAAAACTAAAATGAAATAGAAAAACAACCCAATAAATATAATTTTCCACAATGATAGGAGGGAGCAGATAATATTATTCAAAGGTCATAAATGCAAATTGTCATTTGGTCTCTCAACTTGCATCATTCAAATTATTGAAATATTATATTTAGTTTGATTATTTTAATTTGGTTTTGTTTGAATTAAATAATACCCAATGAAAGAAATCCCAAAATTGAATTATTTATAATTTATTTTTATTTTTAATTATATTTTATTTTATAGTGTAAAATTTTAAACACGAAGTAATAAATTAAATGTAATACTTCAACATTTTTCAGGTTTACAGAAAATATTTAATAAATTATGCTAGACTTGGTATTCTTTGAAACTTGAAAAATATTGAAGATATGCTGACGATTTTTTATTATAATTTTAAATTTAATTTTTTTAAGTTGAATTTTTATTTTTTATTACTTAAAAATTATTATATATATTAATAATTATATTTCAATAATTAATTATTTTAAAAATGGAACGAAATTAGATACGAAATAAAATATTTGGACAAATCGAAATAAATATGATTAATTTAATTTGATGGTTTGGTTTGATATTCTGAATTTTAATTTGGTTTGATATGGTTTATGAAATGTAGTTCACATCAACATTATTTTTTCTACGTGCGTCTCTGAACACACGTTGTTGAGAATTTAAATGGTGGAGGTAAATTTTGGTTATGTTATAATTGTGGGGGGTCTATATATAGTGAAATAGGTGGTTTGTCGATTAAAGTTAAAGCAGACTATTTACAAGTTGCAATTGTTTTTATATGCACGGCACATGTTGTGACTTGTGAGTTGTGTGCGTGGTAGACTTGATTGCTCCTAATTATCATTCTATTTTGGAGCGTTCCAACATCACATCTGCTACAAATTAAGTTCCAATTGCTCTACATTTATTTTATTAATATATGATTATTTATTTCCAAAGTCTTTGTTTTTTTTAACATATCAAGAACAGCCCCTGCCATGCCATAATTGGTCTACTCTTGTAAATTAAGAATTTGAAATTTTCAAACGAAGATTGCTCCTTACTTATAGCCATGGAATTGGTATACGTATAGTACGATCGAGTTAATGAGCTGACTTAATTAACTAGGGTTGTCCATTCATGATGATGGAGTAATCTATCTGTCTCAATAAGGATGACATAAAACTTTTGAGCACGGTTATTAAGGATAATATATAAAGTAGTATAAGAGTGATAAAAGTGGTAGGATCAACACATTTTTAAATGAATAACTTTTACAATTTTAGAAATGTGTCAAGTTTAGTGGGACGTCTCAATAAGAAAATTGTGTCAAGCTTAGAGGGACGGAGAGTGTATAATTTTAGGTAAAAACAACAATCATGCCGACACCACACAAGTCCTACAAATATGAATTATCTAACAAGCTATCGTACCAAAATGTTCACCCGCCCGCAGCGTGTAGAGTTAATGCGTTCGCGAATGATGTGACATGCTTTGTAAATAAATATTAATTTTTAATAAATTTTTACTAAACAATTTATAGTATGGACAATTTGTATAATGGCTTGTATGCTGATGTGACATTGTCACATCATTAGTAGGCACGTTAAGTTATATCAACCGTAAACAGTGGAGCAAACAATTTATAGTGTGTGCAATTACGAAAATGTTCATCCGCCCACAGCGGGCAGAGTTAATGCCCCGAGAATGATGTGGCAGCTTCGTAGATAAATATTAAATTTTTAATAAATTTTTTACTAAACAATTTATAGTTTGACAATTTTTATAATGACTCGTATTATAATGTGATATTGCCACATTATTCGTGATCATGTTAAGCTATTTCCACTGCGGGCAGTGGAGCAATCCTATGGGCAATTAATCTTGAATTATTTTTTTTTTTCACAAATGATCAAATACACCCTTTTTGTTTACCCTAAAGAAGTATTTTTTAGGCACGCATAAACTCGTAATGTTATAGAGTACTAATATATACTTAATATTTATATTAAACGCTCTCTAGCTTTTCCTATTATATTTATATCATATTAAGTTTATGCAAAATATTTTTTTTCTATTTGTCTAAAATTTTTAGCACAAATAGCCCTTATTTTTTTCATTTAAGATAATGTTTTTCTTTTATTTCTCACAATTTTGTTTTATAATTTTTTAAAAGAAAGCATTAATTATAAGAAAATATATTAGAATATTATGCTGAACATAATTAATTTATATTGTTAAAGAATTTCAAAGGATCGTTTAAACATATGCAGGGATCACATCACCACAGTAAAAATAAAGGAAAATTCATATTGTATGGCAATATATCATGAATAAAGTTCTATCGTAGATGCAAATTAACTTCATTACGCTTTATGTTATATCGATTGTTGAGGAAGATACTTGAAACAAAATTCAGTAGTTCTCATTTCAAGAAGTTATAATAAGTAACCCATGCATAAATTTTACGATGTACTAATTCAGAGAAACAGAAACTCGTGAACAAGCAACATAATAGTGGACAATTAAATTAAGGGAAATGCTATGTGACCACAGTGTGGATAGACACACGGTGGTATTATTGTAATTTTGCTTAATAAAATATTATTAAGTTTTGTTCACTTTTTTAATGCACAAATACAATTACAATAATGCCCTTTTACCTCCTCTTTGAAATTTCATCATTTAAATTTCAAATTTTGTATTGAAAACAGCGAACAGTAACCAATTAAATGAAGAAACAAATTTGGAGGTATAATTAGAGCCAAAAATTTGTTAAGAGTATTATTGGCACAATAATTATAGTCTTTTTAGGAGAATAAAATATTAAATGGTTTGGTCCGGTTTTTAATTGAACCGGTCCGGTTTTCTTAAAAAAACCCACGTGTGGTCGACCACAGTGTGTCCAAATAGCACTACTCTTAAATTAATCATAATTATTTTTGTCATCTTTTTCTTTCCCAAAATTAATTGATATTGGCTTTAAATTAATCAACATTGGCATGAACGGGAATATCTAGTTATTAAAATTCAAATTGGGAATATCCATCTATCTCCCACCTATTTTATTCTTTAATATAACCTCATTCATTACCACCATTTGCAAAGGGACGATACATCGCAAAATCTTCCACCCACGTTAAGATTTAAGAATATTAACCAATTACATTTAATTTTTTTAAAAGAAGGCAGTTATTACAGTTGGAGCTATTGAACCTGAATGTCCAGAGGCAGACAATAACGGATTTCCATTGGTAACTGAAAAAAGAACAAAAATCAAAGCAACCAAAAATCCTCCCTCTCTCACTCTTACCAAAGAAACAAAATTCACCGCGAAAATTATTGCTGAAAATAATCAGAAGATTTTCATAAATGAAATTCTTCATCCCCTCCACCCCTGATGGCCATAACTAGTGTTCTTGGTTCATCCATTTTCTTCTATGTTGTTTTCCTAATTCCTCCTATGACACTTTCCATTTCTGAATCCCAAGCTCTTCTCAAACTCAAACAATCATTCACAAACTCTTCTTCTCTCGATTCGTGGAAGCCCGGTACGGAGCCGTGTGCCCCCAACACACAATGGGTTGGTATAGTGTGTGCCAATGGAATGGTTTCAAGCATAAGGCTCAAGAATTTGGGCCTCTCTGGGAACATTGATGTTGAATCGCTCCTCTCCCTTTCCGGCCTAAGAAGTGTCGGCTTCATCTCCAATTATTTCACGGGGCCGCTCCCGAATTTTCATCGTATGGTCCTGCTAAAGGGCTTGTACCTTTCAAGAAACCAGTTCTCCGGGGAGATTCCATCGGATTATTTCAAACCAATGGTGGAGTTGAAGAAGGTTTGGTTGTCCGGGAACAAGTTCTCGGGCAGGGCCCCGGCTTCATTGTTCCAGTTGACTCGTTTGATGGAACTGCGCCTTGACAACAATCAGTTTTCCGGGGCCATTCCCCCGGCTGAGCTTCCGGATCTCGTTTTCTTGGATGCAACCAATAACAACTTTGAAGGCAAGATCCCTCTGAGCCTGGAGAGGTTTAGCCCGGACGCGTTCAAGGGTAATCCCGGGCTTTGTGGTGGCGAACAAGGCATTGCATGCGATCCTTCACGACTCGGGGTTAGTAGAAAAAATAAGTCGGTGTTTATCTGGATGATGGTGGCGGCGGCTCTCTTGTTAGCAGTGGTGGTGATTGGGATAGTTGCATTGAAGAAGAGGCAGGAGAGGGATGATGGTTTGGATGAATGTCGCAGCTTTCATATATCAAGTGTTAGGAGGACTGATGGTGTGACAAGGAGGGATGGGATAGCTGTAGGCCCGGCAGCAGAAGCGGCTGCAGCTGCAGCTGCAGCCGCAGCCCCACCCCGAGCTGGTCCCGGATCGGGTAGGAGGACATCTAGGAAATATGGAAAGGGGATGGAGATAGTGATGATAAATGATGAGAAGGGTGAATTTACCATTAATGATCTGATGAAATCTTCAGCAGAAATGCTCTCAAGCGGGGTAAATATATCGTCGTATAAGGCCACGATGCTCACCGGAATGACGGTAGTGGTGAAGAGAATAAAAGAAAATGCTAAGCTTGGAAAGGAGCAATTTGATGGTGAGATGAGAAAGATTGGATGTTTAAAGCACAAAAATGTCTCCACACCTTTAGCTTATCATTATCGTAGCAACGAGAAGCTTTTGGTGTCCGACTATAAACCTAAAGGCAGCCTGCTCTATCTATTGCACGGTACATATTTCTTTGTGAAGTAGATGAAGAAAGTGTTCTTTCTATTCTTGCTGGGGCTCGGCCCGGCCCGAGATGGGAACCTATCTTAGGCCTCTCCTGTCTCTCAATTTTAGGGTCGGGCCTTAGCTTTTGCCTTGTGAAGTCTTAACATGATCTTGATTTGTCCAGGTGATCGAGGTGCCTCCCATTCAGAGCTGAACTGGCCTGCAAGATTGAAAATAATTCAAGGGATTGCCGGAGGGCTGGCTTATATTCATACCCAGCTCGCCTCGCTGGACTTGCCACACGGTAACCTAAAATCGAGCAATGTGCTTATAAGCGACGAAAATGAGCCCCTACTCGCAGACTATGGATTATGCTTAGTGATCACCAGCTGCCTTGCTGTGCAAACACTAGCTGCATATAAGGCCCCAGAAGCAATTCTTGATCACCACGTTTCACCAAAATGTGACATCTATTGCTTAGGAATAATCATTTTTGAAGTTCTCACTGGGAAATTCCCAGCTCAATTTATCAGCAATGGAGAAGGTGGGGTTGATGCAGTCCAATGGGTAAGAGCAGCCATTGCTGACGAGAAAGAGGACGATGTATTTGATCCGCACATTGAACAAAGTGAGTGGTCGAAACAAGAGATGAGGCAGCTTCTCCATGTCGGTGTAGCCTGCACGGAGAGTAAACCCGAGCAACGCTTGGACATGGAAGAGGCCCTTAGGCGGATAGAGGAGATAACAGCAGAGGGTCGACCTCATGACGAGACAGCCATTGAGGTCGGGGTCTTGTCAAGAGATGGAGTATTGAAAGAGGTGGTGTGATGAATTGAAGGAATGGGTGAAAATTTTGGTTTTGAGATGTTATGACCAGTTCCTGAGCATGGGTGCGAGCTGAAGAGGATGGGATACAATGGTGTTGTCTCCACTTCTTGCAAGAATCAGAAAGTTCTATTTATGGTTGACATGATTCGTTTTGGCAACATGCACATCTACTTTCTTGATTTAATGAGGTTTGTACATATACCTGAGTAAATTCAAGTTCAACTGTAAGTCTTTTGGTTTATGCAGAAGTATGGATATTGATGTGGGGAAAGTCTCGTTACAATCTCTCTCTATATATATTTTCACTCAGTCAATTAACATCGACTTAACCTTATAATAATGTAGAGAAACAAACGGAATTTACCTGAAAGAATATGTTTTCTAGAGAATAAAGTTAAACATATCCTAAGACTAGAATAGGCAGAAGGAATCCTAAACCTGATTACTTCTAGTAAGGTCACAAAAATCAATCAACAAACATACGAAAAATAGCATATAGATGGGTGAAATACAATGAGCAGAAAACATACAGAAAAGAAGAAACAATCCGTCCTCACACATTGCTACTTCGAAGTTTCTTTCTCATCTTCCACCCTCGCAGTTTCTACAAGACACTGGCAACAACTCTCATGTATTGCACTGATCTGATTAGCTATTCCAGATGTATAATGGTGAATTGAAGTTATAGAGTATATGTTTACCATTTTAAGCTGTCTTTCCTTGTTCATTATCACTATGGCTGCTGCCACTTGAGGGAGATCTGGGTTCGGGGCTCCTAACATCCTTTGGGGCCAGCACTGATGGTTTTATGAGTTTCAAATTGTCTTCTTTGTCAAACTTTTCCTCGGCATCCTCAGAAGAATAAGCATATCTGGGAAGCATAAAAAAGTCGATCATATATGAGGCAGATGCTAAAAGAGAGGAGGGGTGAGGAAGAATATGATGATAGCACTCCATAGATCTTAGCATAGTGTTCGATAGGAAATTCTACTAATGAATTTGCTCAGATTAATTCATTTTCTATTTCTACTTAAGATGAAAATAACTCAAGATCTCAAGTGTTTCTTTCTGCTGTCCTGCCCATGCATCATGCACTTTGATGAATGTCATCGGCAAGGTAAAATAAGAAACATCAATAGTGGCAGGACAGCTGAATCTGAAGGAAAAAAACCTTACTATGTTTTATGCACTTGAACCACCAAAGACAAGAAAAATAAAATGAAATAGAATTTGAACAAGATTGTTACCTCATAGAGTTTTGTGATGGTGCCCAAAGAGCACATATGACGCACAAGAGGGAGAAAGACAAGACTTGCCAGAAGGCAGGGATAATCCAAGCATTCTGCCAGTGCTCATTGTATACATCATTTGATTTGAAATAAAGCTGCAAAAGCAAGGGAGTACATCATTACATCAAGAGCTATGGAGTATGGAATAGAGGGCAAATATTATATGACTCGATCATAACAAAATGCTTTTGATATAGTATTATTATGCTAAACCTTGGAAATATTATTGTGGAAAAGATATAGGATTTGACTTATTCAAATAAGCTATCACAGTTACCTCGTAGCAAATCCAGCCAACAGACACGACAACTGCAATGGCTAATGCATTCGTGAACTTCCTGTAAATATCTAACTTGGCAGTCAACCTCCTAGCCTGTAAGTCAAGTAAACAAAGAAAGGAGTCCAAGGTAAAATAGTTAGAAACAGTGATCAGGCACCAATCAGTTCCAATGCCATGACGGACAATGAAAGGAATATCAACTGTATACCAAGGCACTCGTCTTTTAAGAATATGAAAGAAATAATTTAGATTTAAATCAGAAACTATATCTATGTGTCATGTCAAATACAACTCAAGACATGATTTTTCACTCTTAGCACCAGGCTATTGCAAGAAACCTATTGGAAGGAATTCTAACACAAAATCTTTACTTTTGAGAAATGCGCTTGCAACATCTGCAGGTTTTTAATTGACTGATTGGTTTCATGCAAGAAGGCCAAACTAAAATGTCCAGCTGCGAAACAAATTTTAGCCTAAGAATGAGAATCATGTACCTGAAGTTTATTCAAGGTCGAAGAAAGGGAGGTAAATATCCAAAGAATGAAGAAAGCATCCAAAATTGCCACGGGCAGGACAAAAAATAGTCTAGCCTTCCCTGAGCGATCACTCACGGCACCAACATTTTCAATAATTTCAAGCACTTCAGATGCTAGAAAGAAGGTTCCTCCTAGTAACAGAACCTTTGATGTAAGACCGCCTAAGGTAGGTCTGACAACACCATAACCCATGGAGACGATGAGAAGGACCAAACGTGCCACAGTACGTTTCACCGACCCAAAAGTGACTGCCCAAAGAGTGATTCCAGTTGGTCTGGTTCCAGTTTCATTAAATTCAGCATAATCAAAGTACCACAAAGCCATCTCAAACATTCCCAGTGTTATCACGAGTGTAATGCAGTTTTGCAATGGCAGGACTTCTCTCCAAAATCTTGCATACTGTGAAAACCAGAACAACCCGAGCAGCACAAATGCGAGAGACATGAACCCATAGAATTTCATGAGTGGAGCCATTCTACCAGGTAGGTAACCAGTAGGATTTTTCCAGACAGTTTTTCCCTCAACATAAACCTCCTTAAGCCTTGGATCACAGTGAATGAAATACAAGTTATACATCCCAGTTTTTGTTATTTGCAAGGATTTTTTCGGCAGAGTAATCTCAGTCACGTCCATATCAAATGACACACCAAATACTTGGGGCCATCCTGGATTATTAGTAGAAGGGCGGTAAATGATTTGCCCTTGCTTGCACACTCCAAGTTTTGCAAGATCCGCTGTGCAGCACACAGCTCTCTGACCTCCATATGCTGAACCTCCAATTGAGTCCCTGTCATCGACCTCAAAGACAACTGCATGAATAGAATCCGAGCTGAAATTCGAGAGGTCCAGAGGCCTCTGGAATATTATCCTTTCAAATCTGGTTTTTCAGATTAAAAGGAGATCAGCTATCTCTTAGTATCTAAAATAGCTTAAGATGCTCAGATCAAAATCACAGCTTAAGAATTATGCATATCCCACACAGACTTATTAGGAACAGCAGAAAATTCGAAATTAAGAGATAAAAACAAAATAATTAAGAAAAACAGTCATCCCTCAGAAAAGGGAGATTATAATTAACTTGTCAGTCTATTTTGTTATTTTTGCCAGCCGACAAAGCTTATATTGGCAACTTCCAAACTTTGCAGAAGAAAACTTTACATGCTGTCCTAGATCCCTATTCAGTGTCACTATTCCTTGAATGGAAAGAGGTAATCGAGAAATAAACGCACTTTGAACTGGATTGTAAGGCTAGAGGCTTTCGTTTACAACAAGTGAGATTTTAAGTACAGGTCAGAAGCTTTTCTTGAAATACAATGACTACTACAATCCAATCGATTCCAATTAATTTAGACTCACCGAAACAAGATTTGTTGATTGTAATCACTAGAACAATAACCACATTCATCACTGCAAACAGGATCGCATCAATCCAATATAAATCCTAACCACCGACATCTACAAACATCAATTGAAAGTCAAATTTCGAGTGGATCTCCCCAAAAAAACTAAATTCAACACCTTCGGAGCAACAATAGCTCAATCACACAAACATGCAACAACAGTCCAACACGCCAAAGTGGCACCAAAATGCGCGAAAAAAGGCAGCAAAATTGCAAATTCACCGAATAAAAGAGTCCACGGGGGAGGATTCGTTGATGCCAGGGGCGGAAGAGTAAATTCCCTCGCTGCCGGCGTGAACAACGAAGGCATTTCCTTTTGCGGCGAACATGTCTCCGTTGTATTCGTGCACCGAAGCTTCAATTCGAATAGCATAGAGCAGCAGCAGAGCCGCCAGGGGCACAATGGATATGGCGGAGCTCAAGCGCAGCATAGTGCAATCAACTTGAGCTCGGGCCAGTGGATCTGATTTGAGAGAGAGAGAGAGAGAGAGATCTGGCGCTGAAAATGGTGAAGGTGAAACCGTGAGAGAGTATAGAGCGAGTGAAAGAGTAGCAAAGCTTATCTACCTCTGGTTAAACCCATTGACTCATATTTTATTAGTATTAATTATTAGTTAGTTAATTATTAAGATCAATTATGCTTAATTTCTACACCACTGCTTGAAGATGATGTAATTAATTTAATTTATAGTTTTTGAAATGTTTTCCAATTGAATCATCAAATTCGTTATGCATTTAACTATTTAAGTTCCTTCCATAACCATTTGGTCATATTGAGCACAACTTTAATTTGGTGCAATTAACTAGTATTAAAAAATCATCATTAAATCATGACTTATGATATGACGTGATTTTGAACAAAAACCATGCTCGAAGATATCATCAACTATATATTAAAAACATCACACTAAAATTTGAACTCTTATTAAATATATCAAATATGTTATCATATATATAGGGGTGAGAATCAAGATCGAGAATTTGAAAAAGATCAAGTATTTGATTTCGGTTTCAATTTCGGTCCCGATCGAAATTTCTGGACTCTAGAGTCTCGAAATTGAAAAATTTTAAGTCTCATCTCAATCCCGGTCCCAAAAAAAATTTAAAATTAATTTCAAAAAATTAAAAGTGTCGAAATTTTCCAATTTTTCAATTTCGGTCCCGGTACCCATCGCGAAAATATCGAGCTCGGATTGGGACCAAAAAAACCCAAGTCACGGTCCCAAATTTTCACCTCTAATCACATAACATTGTGATAGTGATATAGTCAAAATGAAGTTATCTCAAACTTTATAACATGGATATATTTTTATCAAACATAATGTTTCCTACAATAATCAATTATTAAATAACTCTTCTTTGTGCGATAAAAAATATTAGAGCATACAAAAGAATTACATGCTATATTTCAAAAACTCTTACTCTAATATAAATTCTTTCCATCAATTTAGAATAAGAGAGGTTGAGAAAATTTTGTTATTATTATATAAAGCGTTACGTTCTATTAAAATGTATTCAAGTTGAAAATTTTATATTGTATATGCTGATATGACGTCATTTTGATAATGCTACTCTACACAAGGTGTTTTCAGAATATTAGGTTAAGAATAGTACTCCAGTTGATACTCCTTATTAATATTAAATGTTTTTAAATTTTGTATTTATTTACAATTTAAATGGCCTTTTAGGAAAATTATGTATCAACTGTGCCTTTAATTACTTATTCATTTCATTAAATATTCAAATTTTTTATATTACACAATGATTAATGGCTAATTGATTATGGGCAATTTGGAATCCATTTTCTTTTATTAATTAGTGTGAAAAACTTTAGGACGGACGTGAAATATAATGAATAGGAAATAGCATATTTATTGATAAATCATTTTTTAATCTAATGTTTTCGATAATTAAAAATATACTGATATAACGTGTATGAATATATTGATATTGAGTTATATATAACGGAGCCGAACAAATATTTTTAATTAAGATTAAGACCTACTAACTATTCAAAATTTTGTAGTGGATTCGAAAAGTAGAGTTGCGCAAGTAGTTAATTATGAACAAATAGTGGAGCATGTAATAAAACACGCAAGGGAAGAAAAGATGCAGGAAAACACGCTTCATTATATCGGTTGGATAGGAGTACGCATGTAAGTGAAGTAAATTATTTGTCTAACTATTTGGGGTTGAGTTGGATAAACTTTCATTCAAATTCATTTATTAAATGAATAGAACTCGATTTTCGAACCAAATTTGAATAATTTGTCGAGTTGAATTCGGACGTAATGATATTTGGTTCGAAAAGTTTACAAACATGTTTAAATATAATTTTAATGAATCACAAAATTATCAAATTAATATAAAAATATATTAACAAAATAACTTAATAAATGAGATTTTTAACGAGCTCATACTCGAATATTTAACTAACGAGCTCGGGTTCGATCTACTATTAAATCAAACAATACATGAATTGTGTTGGATTAGAGATTAATCCACAACAAATAAATAGAGAAAGAGTATGAAAGCTTCAAGATGTTTGGAGATCATACCTCTTCTACAAAACCCGAATGTAATCGCTAGCAGCTAAGTCCTGATTTCACAGATCGAAACCTGCAAAACAAGATCGGAGAGCGGTTGGAGGTCTCCGGGAAGACACTCCGACACTCAAGTTAGTGTTTTGTAGACTGGAGAGTAGTTTATGTGTTATGAACGTATGAAGTAGAAAAATGATCTAGCTGACCTTAAGGAATAAAATGAATGGGGTATATATAGTATGAGATATAAAGGGCATAAAAGTAATATTACAATGATAACAAACTTTGATTCAAGGTACAAGTTGTTAGAAATCCTCCCCAATCACACAACTCCACATCATTAAGGGACCACATAAAGGTTATAGTCCATTTCATTTAAGTAACCACTTTTCAGTACACATGTGGACAAAACCTGACATGTGTCAGTCTCCCGATTCACAATGCAATTTTCGTTCAAATAGAGCTTCAGACCCGCAAAGCAGTCAGAACTTCTCATCGGGTCTTATGTAATCATCCTGTAAAGGAACTTAAGTACTTTAATTGAGCTATGTTATCCAGAGTTGGTCCCTACTTAACAAAGCATAACAGTTACTCCTTTTTTAATGAGCTTTGCAGGACAAATCCGAATACATTTTATTCTCTTAATCTGGTGAAAATGTATTATAAAGGTCCTCTTATGTTTCCCAATTATTTTATGGCTTATATTACGAGTCATGTTGATATTCCTCCATATCAAATTGAATTTAAACCAAACTCGAACTCGATTTTTATTTATCAAATTGAACTCAAGCATGATTTCTAGAACTCAAATTTTCAAATAAATTGAATCCAAACCTAATAATATTTGGTTCATTTCGATTCGATAAAGGTATTAGATCATTTGACTATTTTATTTATCTGATAGTTTCATAAATAATTTATTCACCTTATTTGAAGTAGATTCCAAATGAAATTGCACAGTTCTTAAATGCAGCAATTAGAAGCTTCCATCAATCCAACAATCACGTATATAGATGTGTCAAGATTTTAACTTACAAGTTCAACATATATACTATAGTCTTGTAATAACACAATATAAACTCGCATATTTTATAATAACATTTTGTAATCAAATCAATGTAGTGTTAAGTGTTGGAAATTGATGTCTCAAATACAAATAATAATATTCCATTAAAATATTTTACACTTTGTAAAATTTTATTTATAATAGGAGGATACATATTATTCAATAAAACATTATATGCAAGTTCAAATCCAATATTTATTTACTCTTATTTGCAATAATTCACTTTTCGTATTATTTTATCCATATTTACTTCAAAATGTCTTATAATAATGACTCATAATCATATCTAAATGTATAAATATCTTATAAGGATGGATCATCACCAAATTCAAATATAAAAATATTTTGCAATGAAAGCTCACATTGATCTCCATATTCAAATCTAAATAAAAGTTAAAACTCTGATTCTTTCAATACGAATGATCTTTGGGAACGGGAAGAACATGTTACTCAACAAAATTGTCACGTTAATTGCATAATCGAAGATGCAATAACAAGCAACACTAATCTTTTTAAATGAGATCCCGCTCATAGAGCAAGAAAAAGACACTGCAATAGAGAATGCGAGTTTGGCGAGGAGCGTTTGATGTACGATTATTTTGTTGAAAATGCGACATATAACTCGCATCTCTTTTGATGCAGATTCTACATGCAAAAATGTGTCTTCATTCATATAACGAATGTTGATACCAACAACGACATATATTTTCAACAATGATGTGATACTACAGGTAGACAACGTCTTTCAACATTGCAGAAATGTACTGCAAATTTGCAACTATGAGAGTATTGGCGTATGAAACATCGATTGATGCCGTTGATGAATACTTGCGAATCAATGGAGCCGTTGCAGGACAAAATTTAGTAAAATACTAATGTTGTCATTTCTTATTTTGCGAACATCTATCTAAGACAACTTAATGAACAGTATTTGACAAGACTACTTTATGTCGGGGAACAACGTGGATTCTTGTGCATGATATGAAGTATGATGGCAATGGAAAAATTGTCCATCAGCATAGACCAAACAATATGCAGGCAAAAGTGGAAGACCAACAATCATTTTGGAAATTGTTGCATCATATAACATATGTATATGACATGTTTTATTTGGAAAACCATGTACTTACAATGATATTAACGTTCTTCACTAATCTACAATTTTTAGTGACGTCTTGGAATGTCCTACACCAAAGATTAGTTATATTGTGAATGTTTAAGAGTATGATATGACATTATCTAACTGATGAAATATATTAAAAATGAGTTGCATTTGTCAAGTCCATTTCGTCTCTACTAATCCAAAAACACATCTTGTTCGCTCAACATCATGAGTATGTTATAAAAGATGTCGAGTGAGCATTTTGTGTTTTACAAGCTTGTTGTGCATATTTTCATGGGCCGTGTATTTCTTGGGATAAGTATCTAATGAGAAAAATAATGATTACTTATATCATCATGCACAACATGATAGCAGGTGATGAACGTGATACATATCACAACTATTATAATCCTACTGAATTTCTTATAAATAGACATACAGGGAAAAAAATGAAATGATAAACTTTTTTAGTATTTTACTAAAAAAATTGCGGATTTAGGCGAATATATGGTGAACATAGAACAATTTCATAATCAATAAGTTCATGATATCCTAAAAGATGATTTGATTGAGCATATTTGACAAAAAAGTTTAACAGTAATAGTTAAATACGTAGTGTGACTTATTTATTAATTTTATAATTTATTATTTAATGCTTATATTTGTAGTTTGATTTATTTCATTTCAATTATGTATACCTTTCACTTGTATTTGGTATTTAATTAATAAATTTATTCTTTATTTTAAGTGTTCATAATAATTATAAATTGAAAATTTTAATTAATAACTACAATATAATTAATTTATTTTAAATATATGTATATATAAAGAATGAAGAAAAAAAAATTTGCATTGTAAATTGTTGTCATGTATAAAGTAAAAAACATTATAAAATTGAATTAAGATGTAAGTTATGTAGATAGAATAAAGAGAAATTAATATTGTATACTCTATCTATCCCGCTAAAAACGGCCACAAGTGAGTCGACAAAAAGATTAATAAAGTAAAATGTTACTTGCCCATCCAACTAAGCTTGACATAATTCCCTTATTTGGATGTCATACTAATTTTAACACATTTCTAAAATAGTAAAAGTTATCATTTTAAAAACGTGTGGATCACCTTTATCACTCTTACACTACTTTATACACTCTTTTTAATAACCGTGCCCAAAAATTTTGTGCCATGCTTATTGAGACAGAGGTAGTATGTTTTAAAAAAGTGAAATTAGTGTTAGGTATCTTATTCTGTTGTTATTTTTGTTGAACCTAACATGTG
>JAPKLX010000011.1:886269-939827 GCA_026898415.1 Leonotis leonurus
ACTTTAGCTTCCGCAACAACTATTTAGAGTAGGTGATACACTTTCAATTAGTATTTTAAAGTTGAATTTTTTTTCCATTTTTAAAAAATGGCTACGAAAGTGGACGGCCCAAAATTAAAATTTGACAACTTTTAGCGAAATGAGTAGTGCTCAATTCATTCTACTAAAAACGGATTAATTTGATCAAATTTATGAGGGCTTTTTGATAGAAAAATGTAATTAAATAATTGAACTGTGAAGTTTGAGAATACAGAAGTCTAAATAAGGGTAAATATAGAAAGGAATACCACCGCCGCTACGCATCGTGTGCGTGTGCATATATATATCTTTCCCCTAACTAAACTTTCTTTACTCATACATATGCTTTATCGTCGTATCTCTCTGCGCTAAAGAGATTTGCGATTTTCATCAGCCGCATTCTCCCAGCCCTAGTTTATTCACTCTCCTGGATTCCGTTAAAATATCTCAATCCTGTAATCCATTTATCGGTTATTCTCCGATCAGAAACCGTATTCTATTCGGTCGATTTTCATTAACGGTGGAGTAGAAGTTCGGGTAACGCCGCTTAACCCTACTTGCCTTTCGCGCTATTGATTCCGCCAGCTTTTCTTCAATTCGGCAATCGAATTCTACAATTGGCAGACTATTGAATATGCGAAGCTAGGAATTTGTTCGACAATACCAATTTAGAGATTTGCTTGGAGGTTCGCGGTTCGAGGCAGAGATTTGCTTGGAGGTTCGAGGTTCGAGGCAGCGGCAAGTTGGCGATTCCCCTCGGCGAATCCTGGAGGAAAGATTTTTGGTGTTTTCCCGGGATTCTCTCCGATCTGTGCAATCTCCTGTCATATGGTGTGGTTTTGGATTGAGATCCAGAACAGTCGTGTATCGATCCAAGTGTAAAGAAATCGCGCTGATTTGGGGATGTTTTGCTGCGCTTGAAGGATTAGAGGGCCTTCAGTTAGTCGGTTTGAATAATATTTTTGAGTAATTGCAGAGAAAAAAAAATAAAAAGAGAACTTGTTAAGTTTCCGTTGTACTGTTATTGTTTCCTTTTTCCAATTTTGAAGTTGAATGCCAGGGCTTTCCTTTTGTATTACTTGACAGCCTCAATTTCTTTCTGTGTTGTTTCTCTCTGAAATAGAGGGGGAACATATACAAAGAAAGGCGAAACCATAAACGAAATATGGCTGTTTACTATAAATTTAAAAGTGCAAAAGATTATGACTCGGTTCCGATGGACGGCCACTTTATTTCGGTGGGACACTTGAAAGAAAAAATATTTGAATTAAAGCATTTGGGTGGTACTGATTTTGACCTGATAGTCACCAATGCCCAGACCAATGAAGGTTGGTTCTGATTCCTTGAAAAATGTTGTTCTAATAAATCTTTTAAATAAAACATGGGTTTGGGTCTTTTAAATCTTTTAGTTACTCTTTTATGTATACAGATCATAGATTTGAGCTTATGAATGTTGGTAAATGCAAATATAGACATGTTTAGGACTTCAGGTTGATGCTATTTTTCTTTGGGGATAAGGGCTTGGGTCTAGGTTGTTCCAAAGCTTAGTTGTTTTGGGTTGAAACTAAAATGTTATATACAATGAGATGATGAACAACTAATGATGATTGATAATTGAATGGAATGATGAAATGATGATAAAGTCAGCCTTTGGTAGTCTGGGTGGTGAATGGTGATGTTTGATTGTGTCGTGGTTAAGGTTGGTGCTGTTGGAGAAAGTTACTCTTATTTATTTTTGTTTGTTTGTTAGTCTAGCACTGTCACATACATTTATCCATTCATCTAAATTTTGGAAATTACATAGGTCACTCTTTTAAAGATCTTTAGATCTGTAATAGTTCTATTGTTCTGCTAGCAATTTTAATGAATTATTTTTAAAAGTTAAAATTGATAGATGCATGTTGACACTTGCAGTATAAATAGGTGTTTATAGTTATGGTGTTTTGGTGGAAACTTGACAGTCTTACTTAAATATTGTCTACATAGGAAGTGTGATGGACAATGTGATTAGGGCATATCAGGCTGAATGTACTAAATATTGAATCTTGTAATGGGTATTGTATACTGAGGATCCTCAGTCTTGTAGGGTTCATATTTGAACAGAATATTTTCTGTTCCTCCTAATTTATGAAGATGAGGAGTGGGATGGGGATGATGAAATTTTGTTTGGTTGATGGGGTTGATTTTCGGTGTTGTTAACTATAGTTGTACTATTTGGTTGTGTTTATGTGGTGGTTTTGTGTGGTTTATACACATCTCATTGTTTTTAATTTCAGAATATCTCGACGAAGGAATGTTAATTCCCAAAAATACTTCAGTTTTAATACGCCGAGTTCCTGGACGGCCTCGCAAGCCCATAGTTACTGCACCTCTTAGCGAGAAAGAAGAGTATTTCCTCATCCTTTTAATCTTTGTTATTCTGTTCCACTTGTGAGACTAAAAATTTGTGTGACCACCAAATGTTGAACATCAGTTGAGCAGCATATTAATGTTTTCTCAACTTTGTACGTAGCTTTGGTTTGTTTTTCGCATATATGTCAAAAAGTTCATGGATTCTTGTGGTTTTCTGGAATCCTTTAATTTCCTGTGACTTAAAGCTTATCCATGCAAAGAAGGAAGAATTCACATACACAAAAACCAAATAAATAGGCTTGCACTCTGGAACATTTGTAAAATTTATAGTGCTTAGTTTGTGTATTTGAATCTGTCCTGTAGGTTAAATGTTGACCTTAATTCTGAAGATGTTCAAGATGTAAAGGGTAGCTTTTCTGTAGCAGATCAGTCAAATGGGAAATACGTAAGCTTTTATCTGTAGTCCTGGAATAGAGTTACCAGCTGATTTATGTATCTGGGAAACTGGGATGGAAGCATTTCCATCTCTGTGTTTTTGTGTTGCGAGTGAATGAATACTTCCTTTGTTCTTGTAGGCTGATGATCTAGAATGGGATGAATTTGGAAATGATCTTTATGCTATGCCTGAAAGTACCCCTGTCCCATCAAGCACACTAGTTCAGGATGCTACTCCTGTTAGCAAAGAGGATGAGGAGAGCAAGATTAAAGCTTTAATTGATACTCCAGCATTGGATTGGCAGCGGTGAGAAGCTTTTCTGTCTTATCTTATCATTGATAATCCTAGTGATGATAATTATTTCAAAGACAATTTTGTCGTTTGAGTTATGACTGATGGAGCTTACTTTTCTTTACTTTGTCGTTTGGCAGACAACCTTCAGATGGTTTTATCTCAGGTAGAGGATTTGTACGAGGTGGCAGAATGCCGGGTGGACGTGGTGGTTTTGGTGATTTTCTTGCCCCTTAACGCTTTATATATATCATTCTGTATTTGTCATATTGTGCTTTTAGGTATATCATGAGATATGAATTAATGTATCGTTGTTCTTGTCTTCACACATCTTTGTGTCTATGATTATGTATTTGAAACTCAACTAATCTGAATTTTAGCTCGAGGTGGAGGCGGATTTGAGAAGAAAACACCACCACAAGGTTACATATGTCACAGGTGCAAGGTGCCCGGTACGTTCTTTTCCTAGTATTGCTGATTGACTTCATGAAGCATATATAAATTGAAGAAGTGTTATATAGTAATGGGATTCTTTCATGCAGGGCACTTTATCCAGCATTGCCCTACAAATGGAGATCCCAATTTTGACATAAGAAGGATTAAACCTCCTACGGGAATTCCAAAATCAATGCTGGTGGCCACCCCAGATGGCTCTTATGCATTATCAAGTGGAGCAGCAGGAAGTTTGAAGCCAAATGAGTAAGCTAACTTTCCCATTTCGCTTTGTGTGTTGTTGCACATGTTCTTAATGTGGTTTTATTAGGGCTGCTTTTGAGAGAGAGATTGAGGGAATGCCATCTACACGACCAATTGGTGATCTTCCAAGAGAGCTGCACTGCCCTCTATGTCAAGAAGTAATGAAAGATGCTGTCCTGTCGAGCAAGTGTTGTTTAAAGAGCTTTTGTGACAAATGTAAGAATTTGCTTTATTTTCCACTGTATATTAACATTGGTAGCTCTTTTGCATCCCATTTCACACAATTTGCGGAGGAGATTCTCTTGTTCACTCATTCAAATTGTAGGATAATGTGCTTCTCTGCAAATTCGTTACAAGTCCTCAATTTTCTCATTTCTGACTTCTCCTTAGGCATACGTGACTACATTATTTCAAAATCAATGTGTGAATGTGGGGCTACAAGTATTCTCGCAGATGATCTCTTGCCCAACAAGACCTTAAGAGATACCATTAGTCGGATTCTGGAATCCAATAACAACAGTGGTGAAAATGGTGGGAGTGCTTTTCAAGCCCAAGGTTTGCGTTTCTTTAGTCTTTATATCTGCTTCTCTCTCTCTTACACACACACACACCCTCACATATACATGTGCGCATATCTTTCAGCTTGGATTTGGAGTGTGCTATTGATGTGGTTCACTTACATCTATCCTCTTAACTGTTTTTTCTTGTTTGGTTTTGGTTGTTCAGACATGGAGTCCCGAATTCCACAACCTAAGGTTCCATCCCCCACACAGTCTGCTGCCTCAAAAGGACAGCAAGTGCCTGCATCTGTACTTCAGCAGCATGAAATTCCAAAAATTGAGAAGACTGTTGAAGATAACAAGCCTGCAAATGTGCCCATGAAATCAGAGAAAGGGCTAGCTCTGAAAGTGCCTGATGTTTCAGAAGCAACACATGACTCGAGAACAGTTAAAGAAGCAGCGTCTCAAGGAAGTGCTCCTTTGGCTGATGAAGAGGTGCAGCAGAAACCCATGTCTGGGGAAGCAGGTAAATGAAATGCACACAGTTTGCTATATGTAGTTGGTTAGGCCAAAGTGCCTGCTGTTGTAATCTTTGGAACTGGTTATGAGGTTCTCTACTTTCTTCATTGTGGTCCCTATTGCAATTCCTGTATTACCTTCCAAAATAATTGCTTGTCTGTCATATGGATGCAAGTAACATAGCATATTTATTTCATTTTTTTTGCATACCAAAAGAATAGGAAAAAACCAAATCCACATGTTACTATTGCTCAAATATTATCTGGCCAAATCGATGTTTGAACTTTGATGTCATTTTTTCTGTTAGACCCATAAGTTCTAAATGTAAGATGTGGTTCTGCAATTTCATGTGTGAAGCCTATGCAATGATACTTGTTTATTCCTTGTATTTGGAGCTGATTTCTAACATGAACCTTTCTGTTGTTGGTTGCACAGGCCGAAAGAAGAAAAAGAAGAAAATTCGCATGGTTCCTAGTGGTATGTTCTCATATAAATATCTACTTGCTAGCCCTTTCCTCCTTTGCTAAGTACCTTGAATTTAATTATTGTAGTATTTTGATTGCCCATCTGAGATTTAGTGAATGTTTGGCTGCTATTTTATATTTGTATAAACTTTATGCTCAGTGCTGGAATACGATGGCTCTACTCTTTAGTCTTTTTTTCTGGAAATGGTGAATTAAGCAAACCCATCGTTATAATGCAGCGCATAGTTTCTCCTGGCAATGTTGTGCCAGGGGGCCTGTTGTATCATTTGGAACATATTGAGGGCGTCTTTGAGTAATGTCGATGATGTAATTTGTCCACATATATATAATGAAAGACTTCCTAGACTACTTTCTATGTATAAGATCATCATGCCGAATTAGTTATAAACCTAGTGGCTTTCATGCTTGCTGTATCTGAGATTTGCACTTGTTGGCATGAGATGGGGTTTCTTTTTGCACTTATGTCTTTTGACTTAATATACAAATATGAAAGCTCAATATTATCTGATAGCGAGCAGGCGCCGTGGCGTGTTTATGCGAGGGGGAGAAGAAACGTAGTTGATTATTAGTATTGCTTAGTTGATTGAGTCAGTATTATTTATGTTATTATCTAAGTGGAGTCAGCCCATTATGCATGGGCTTTAGTCGTATCAGTTAGGGTTAGTAGTATTTATAAGAGTTTTATTATTGATGGAAGGATTATTGAGATTATTAGAGAAGTAGCGGCGTTTTCCGCAGGCCTCGTTTTGAGGAGAGTTTTATCATAATTTTTATTCTGTTCTTGTTCTTGCGCCTTAACTCTATCATTATCTATGTGGTTTGATCTGATTTGGTTGTATTAATCGATTTTGAGTTCATAAATACCCTGCAGCTGCGGAGATGCAGTGGAGGACTGGCCCAGATCTTGCTCCTGAGAACTACATGATGAACATGGGACCATCTGCTTTTAATCCTGGCTGGAATGGCATGCAACCTGGATTTGATGGATTCATGCCGTATGGCGCTGGTCCTATGCCCTACGCAGGTTATGGAGTTAATCCCATGGATGTCCAATTCACAGGATTTATGCCATATGATCCATTTGCAGGTCCTGGTGGAATTTTTTCTTATGGCCCTCAGAGGTATGGTTTAGCTTATGGATCCATAATATTGAGTCTATTGTATTTACGAGTGACTTATTGGTTATTGTTACATCTTGGTTCTCGATGATGAGTTTAGTGAATCTTTCACATGTTTCATGGGTTCCAGGGACCTTTCTGAGTTGGTGGGATACAATGCTCCTCCGCCCATCAGCAGAGAGGAATTTGAAGCTCGCAAAGCTGATTTAAAGAGAAAGCGTGAAATGGAGAGACGTGATGAAAGGTGAGTAGAGTCTCTCTCTCTATACACACATACACATGACATGTATTCTGACATGTTAATCTAATACAAATTTGTCTCCGTCTAATAGATCTAAGGTTCACTAGTGTGTGGGTATGATTTATCAAGTTGCGCTAATTATTTTTACAAGTTAACAATCTTGTTGGTTGAGAGCAACCTAAGTAACAACTTTAGGCACACGTTTATAGCCATTGATATATTTATTATTTTCCCTGCGTAGTTGTATCATTTTTTTAATTGTCATTTGCACTTTTTGCCTGTGGCTGTATAATGGTATTTTTTAATTGCCATTTTACATTTTTTTCGACTCAGCAACATTTGATTAATCTTGTAACTTGTGACTGACAACGGTAGCATATTTACTTCCAATAATAACTAAGCCTGATGAACAATGACAATGTAGCAACAAAAGCTAGATTAGTAACAAGAAATTTTGGAATTGTCTGGTAAAAGTCTCTAAGTTAGTTCTGTAATATGCTCCAAGTTAATCATCCAACCTTGAGCTTTCTTGTTGCCTCTGATGTAGGGAATTTTCTAAAGATAGGGAATATGGAAGAGAAGGGAGCAGTACAGTCAATGTCTCATCGAGATCCAAATCTGTATGTATTTTTTTGTCCAGCCATTCTCAGTTTATTATACTTGGCCGTGTTTATCGTCATTAGGATAGTGTTTCTAAGACCTGCTCCAGCAGGACATTGTGTAACACTTGGAAAAAAGATGTTTCTAATTTCATGTTTCCAGTTAATTAAGACGGTGGTTGTATTTTTGTTACCCTTTTCTATCGTGAGGAATGCAAGAGAAATTATCTATCCATGTGAAAAGAAAGATGAAGCATTTTACTGCCTTTTTTTCTGACACCTCTCTACATAAGAGAGAATAATTTGCATTTGTTTCCCCTAAATTCTTATTTTCAAAGTGTACTCTTATCAAGGGAGTATTTTTATGTGTCCATTTCATTTTCATCAAAGTATATTATAAATTGTTTTGACTACCTTGTTATTTGATAGTAGCAAAGTAAATGAATTATTTGAAAAGGTAGAACAAGAAGTTATGCATAAGACAATTGTACCCATTAAAATCCAACAGTATATCCCATATTAGCAGAAGGCTCATTACATATTTTTACTAGAATTATCGATTATTGATTTGCCTTGTGAACATTGTGTTTTTGTTTCCTCATCTCACTAGAGCACGTTTATCTGTTTAGAAATTGGCCCCTCCTTTACCTCCTGGCGCCGATCACCACCTTCCAAGCCGCCACCGTCACTCCCCAGAGTGGCGCTCTAGAGATCCGGAGCTTCCTTGCCCATCTTCCAAGAACAAGTCTGACTACGACCATGACGATCACCATCTTCGCCGCCGTGAGTATCAGGAAGAAACCCACCGTGACAGGGAGAGTCACCACCACCGTGGCAGCAGCCACCATCGCCGCTCCCAGTCCCCGACAGAACCATCTGCAGTGGCGTCTCAGGCTAGCTCTGCTACTGACAAGAAGCACAAGGCAAGCGTCTTCACCCGTATAAGCTTCCCAGCTGGCGAGTCAGCTGCCAAGAAACGGAAGCTCTCTTCATCTGAAACAGCACCAGCTACCGCTGCCTCATCAAATGGGCTGCATGAAGAGCAGCACAAGGTGATTTCTGGGTCGAGAAAAAGTGCTAGTGCTGCCGCCACTGCAGCTGTTTCAATGGATCATGACAGCAGCGATGACGAGAGGCATTTCAAGAGGCGGCCATCGAGGTACACTTCGTCTTCGCCTCCTCCGCCAGCTGCCTTGGCAGAGGAGGAGCACCGCTCAAGAGGATCGAGAGAGAGGGAGCGGGAGAGGGATAGGAATTATAGCAGCAAACGTAGATAAGCGATAAGTTAAAAGGGCAGTGTGGTGATTGAGATTAATGCTGCTGCTATCTTATGTTTTGAGGAGCTTTTACTGTATTTGCTCCTCTCTCTCTCTACTTGTGTTGCTTTTAAAATGTAATAACAAACATAACAGTAATGATGAAAGATTTATGATTATGACTCGATCGGTGATTTATACCTATACGTCATCTATTGTCAAAGAAACATCGTACTCCCTCCGTCCCAACTAGTCATCTATTATCATATAAAAGATTGCATTGCATTGAGTGTATGTTTAAAGTATAAAGTGATGATATAAATATATATTATTTAAATTTGTGTGTAGTAAATGTTTCCTAAAAAAAATGACTCAAGCTAGTTGAGACGGCCCAAAAAGGAATACGACTCAAGCTAGTTGGGACGGAGGGAGTATTAAATATCTATATTGTCATCTATTGAACTTAAATATCTATGAAAATATCGTATTAATTAAGAAGAAATATTTCACCATCCTTCATGAACGTGGATAACTTTAATATACACGCCTGAATTGAAACTCTCATATGATTAATTATATGCTTCAATTTTCATAAACACTTTTTTAGAGTCAGTTACACTTGACTTTTTCAATAGATAATTTTCATAAAACTTATTGATCTATTGGAACTTTTTCTAAAAATGCATATAAACAATTTAAATGTCTCTTTTTTATATTTTAAAATCCCGTTACGTTTTCGATCATAAAAGCTAACATTTCAGTCCCAAAAATTGAGATAAATATATTTAAAGATGATAATAATGTAAATAAATTTGTAATCAAATGTACTAATAGTTAGTGATAAATTAATTGTGAAGCATATATATATATATTAATATGAATGAGGAGGACCGTCACTAGAAGTGAACACCGTCATAGATATTTAAAAGTAAGAAAACTTTAATATTGAGCTATCGAAATTCCAATTGCCTTTCATTTGAAGAAAATCACAACGCCTAAATCTTCCGAATCCAAAGTTTTCCCCAAATTAATCAAGACGCAAGGAATAAGCCCTTCATTTTCGTGTTGACTGCAACCCGAATTTGATTTTTATTTCTTTTTTATTCCATTTTTTACTTAATTGTCGCATTTCTTTTACGCGAAGCTAATATCATCCGCCACCAGTTATCTAATTTCACTCCAAACTCGTCCATCAATTCAGGTCCGTTGATAAATTTAAATGTTATTGATTTTTTTTGGTTCATTTTCCTTTTTTAGTTTTATTTTCTGCTTTTTTTGGTTGATTATTATTCTGTGTAAGCAACGGTTATTAAATACCTCAGAATCGGGTTGGGTTTTTGTTTTCGAGTTTTGATCATGTTCAGGTTATTTCTTGTAGCGCTATTGGGTTTTTGCAGTTTTGAGGGGATAATCTTGTGGGATTGCTAATTGTGATGTTTACGTTTGTTATTGTTTCTAATTGGATGATCGATTCAATGATTGTTAGAAATAATTTGATGGATTGAAAATTTCCAATTTCGATAAGAATAGAAAAAGGTTGGATTTTTCTCTCAATGTTCTAGTAATTGATTAGACTTAGAGGCTATTCAAGAAATGGGGAAGTTATAAGGAACAGATTCGTAATTGGGTAGTATTAGTTTTTCCTTTTGTTTGTTGGTGGATTGATTATTATTGAAGCCAAACAGAGACTTGACAAAGAGTGAAGATTTCTGCTTTCCTCATATCTTCTGATTTTGGCTTCTTGATTTTTCTCTATGTAAGTTCACTAGTTGATGATTTTGGGTTTCTTTTTCTTTCTGGCCTTTTGTATATATGGATGTACTTAATGGTACATTAGTCATACACTGTCGATGGATTCTCAAGATAGTTGCTGCATATATTTTTTCTTCTTTGACAATTAGCTTGTTGAGAATGTAAGCGAGGATTTTAAGTTGTTTAATTTCTTCTTAAATATCCACTGTCTTGCTGTAGTTTAAATGATTTCTGTCAACTTCGTAACTTAATTTCAAGTGTTGTAGGAGATGTTGGAACACTTTTATTTGTGTGCAATGTTCCATAAGCTGAGCATTTATTTTTCTTTAGGGACTCGAGAATCATGGCGACAGCCACAATGGCCACAGCAGCTGGTGCAGCTGCACTTTTGTATTACACATTAAATAAAAAACTGCAGTCAAGTCCAACAACAGGTGATGATGACGAAGAAAATGGACCTGAGATACAAAATGATGCTCCGTTAGGGTTTGAAAGAGTTTCTCATAGACTTATACAAGCTCCTGCAACATGGCTGGAAACAATTTCAACTCTTTCAGAGACCCTTAGATTCACTTATTCAGAAACTTTGGGGAAGTGGCCTATTGGTGATTTAGCTTTTGGCATCAGCTTTCTCTTAAAAAGGCAGGTATGTCTGTGCCGATGTCTGATGTATTGTTTCTTTGCAGAATTTTCTGTATAAATGACGTGTTCCATTGTTTCGATTTCCTAACTGCATCCATCCATTGTAAATGAATCTCCAATCTAACTTGGAAGTGAATCTGCATGCTCAACCTACGGACCGCCGTTTAAATTCTGAATATTTTGTTGCAGCTTAGTTATAATTGTCGTCTTACCTGGTTTGAACTTGTAGAATTTAGGAAGCACTCATTGTGAGTAACGTGAATTGGTATCACCTAAAGTAACAAGAAGTAGAATGATATGCATTAATGCACTCCTCAGGATACACCCCTGATGCTCTATGTTTCTTTTATTTTGACAACTTATGATACTGGATAAGACAACACTTGCATTGTAAAGTAGTGCTTCAAATAAGAAAGTGTCTTATTAGCTAACCACCAATCAAATGCCAATCTCCTGTCGGCCTATTGCTTTGCTATCTGCAAAGTCTTGAGTTTGGTCAAATAGAAAAATGTCATTTTTTGTGCAGAGCCAGTGTGGCATTTAATGACTCTTTCTTCAACTTATTCTTGCGATATCTTGTGTTGAAGCTCAGAATATTATATATTTGGTTACACAAAACAGTATTCCCTCGGTCCCATTATTACTAGTTTGCTTTTCATTTTCTGTTGTCCTGCTAAAACTGGCTTGAACTCGAAATAGAAACAAAACAATTAACCCTTTAAAAAGTGTGGGCCCTACCACCTTTTCATCTTTTGCCATTTCTCCTTAAAACCTGTGCCTATAGAGTGTGAGCCGGGTAAAAATGTCTAAACAACGCATGCTTTCTTCTTTGGCCTAAAGTCTTTCTGCGCTGAAGTACATACCTTTTGATTGAATTGTATGAACCTGATTATTATGCTATGATGGAGCTCTGCAGGGAAATTTACATGTTGGCCGTGAATTTGGAGGTAGTGATAGTATACAGCTTAAAGGGTCTGAAATTGCTTCAGATCTCAGATATCTTTTGAATCTGCTCACTCTATGTTGGCATTTCTCGAAGAAACCCTTTCCGTTATTTTTGGAGGAGACTGGCTATTCTAAAGAAGATGTCATCCTCCAAGAGGCTAAAGCTGGAGTAAGTGTTCCTTTGTAAATGATCGTGTCTTATTTCAATCTGTTGATTGTCTGACAAGGAAAATTTCTGATCTTGCAGATTTTGAAGCCTGCCTTTACTGTCTTAATTGACCACAAATCTAAAACTTTTTTATTGCTGATTCGTGGGACTCACAGTATCAAGGATACTTTGACAGCTGTTACTGGAGCTGTCGTACCATTCCATCATTCGGTGGTTTGTGAGGGAGGAGTGAGCAACCTAGTTCTAGGTTATGCACATGGTGGAATGGTTGCAGCAGCTAGATGGATTGCAAAGCTTTCAACTCCTTGTCTTCTTACATCACTTAATAATCACCCAGATTACAAACTCAAGGTATTTTCATGAAGTAATGTTTCTAAATATCTGAAGATTTTTTTTGTTGCTGAATGGATACTTAGAAAATTAGGCAGTGAAGTTTTTTCCGTCTGCCATTTGCTCTCTCTCTCTCTCTCATCTGTGGCTGGTTAAGAGGGGAACTGCACAAGCCTTTCCTTAAGAGAAGAATAAGCTATGCAAAAACCCATGCAAGATCCCATAGCTCATTACTAAATGAAATAAACAACTTCAATACAAATTAAATAGAACAAAGGAAGAATGAATAAGCTAAATACTAGATAATGATTAGCTGACACTAGCCGCAACAGAGTTTGTAGGTGATACATACTCTTAAGCTCTTGATAATTCTTTCATCGCAGAAATCTTAAGTCCGTTCTTTGTGTTCAAAATGATACTCTTACTTTGGCATACAGATTGTAGGACATTCACTTGGTGGTGGTACTGCTACCCTTTTAACATATATTTTGCGTGAGCGGCAAGAATTATCGACTGCGACATGTGTTGCATTTGCTCCAGGTTCTTTTCTGTTACTGATATCCTTCTTTGCAAATTAAGGGTTTATATCGTGATTAATTGATGTCTGATAATTACTTATTGCCTCTTCTTTTACGATCATATGCAGCTGCTTGTATGACATGGGAACTCGCTGAATCGGGAAATGACTGCATTACTACTGTAATAAATGGAGCTGATTTGGTGCCCACATTTTCGGCTGCATCAGTAGATGATTTGCGTGCTGAGGTGTTATGAGTTATCATTTTGTTCAGTTTATTTTTGACATCTTGGTTTTGTGTTAAAATGTTCATTTTTAAAAAAACAGGAGATACTATTTCCTTAAATATTGATATTGCATTGGAAGCTCTGAGCTTCATACAACGTGCCCTACTTTGACCTGCAATTTATCATCCTTTTTTATCTTGATGTGTCGCTTTATTTTATTTGCCTAATGACTAGTAATATTTTAGGTAACAGCATCTGCTTGGTTGAATGATCTGAGGAATCAAATTGAACGTACCCGAATACTTAGTACAGTCTATCGCTCAGCTTCTGCCTTGGGTTCCCGTCTTCCTTCAATGGCAAGTGCTAAAGCTAAAGTTGCTGGTGCCGGTGCAATTCTACGTCCAGTCTCAAGTCGTACACAGGTTTCCATGTCTCATCTTAATGTCACTTTCAATTGGACAATGTGGAAAACTGATACCTTAGACCTATTACCTATCAATACCTCATCAATAACTATATTTCAAAGCATAGGGTACGACTGTTTGAATTTTAAGTATATTATCTACATTCTTCATTCTATTTATGTTAGATATTCTCACCTTAATAGGTAGTTATGAAGAGAGCTCAAAGTATGGCTCAAGCTGCTTGGTCTCGACCAACTCTACGGTCATGGTCATGCATCGGCCCCCGTCGTAGAGCTTCAGGAGCTGAGATGAACTGCAATGTTACTGAAGACCCTTCAGAATCTTCATCTTCTCAGAGAGACACGTCGGAGCCTCTGCTCGAAACTGTCGAAGAAACAACCACATTTATTGAAAATTTGGTGCTTCCCATATCTTCAACAGACAAGCATGAGACCAACTTTTCAATCGACACTGAAGTTGTGGAGGATGTTGATATCATGGACCCCACAAAGTTTCAAGATCGAATGACAGAAGTGGAGCTATGGCAACAAATAGAGCGGGAGCTTTATGAAAACCGAGAGACGGAGCCGGAAGGGGACACAATTAAAGAAATCCGAGAAGAAGAGGAAGCAGTTATTGCTGAGGTAAGCGACAGTCAATCTCAAAGCTCGATTTCTAACACAAAGGAGGTACATAGATTTTTTCCCGCTGGTAAGATAATGCACATAGTGACGCTAGCCTACAATGAGGCAGAGGGAGAAAATGACAGCAATGCTTCTTCCTCCAGTGGCTCGGATAATAGTCCAGAGGAAGATGCAGAGGTTGGCATCTTTCTCACTCGTCGGTCGCTTTATAGTAAGCTTAGGCTCTCGCAAACTATGATTGCGGATCATTTCATGCCAGTATATAGACGCCAGATAGAAAAGCTGATAAGAATACTAGAAAATGAAGGGGGGCCTTCGGATGGTCATAGCTGATTGGAAGAAACTTGTTAGGGTAGAATGTGAAACTCTGGTTTATAACATTAGGATGAATATGCACTAATGATGTGTAGGGATGATTCTTGATTCCTTTACTCCAATAGCCAAATAGTTGTTTGTACAGGAACTCCAAAGTTGAATATTTTTTGCCTTTGGTTTAATGCATTTTTTATCTTCTCTCTTGACTTGTTTTCCTGCCTTTTTATGTTCTTTTTTTGAGCTTGCATATGTGATTGTTAATCCCTACACCTGCCATTAATTTGGATTTTTACTAAGATCATTGTAATTGGTTTTAGCTTAATTTGTGAGTGATATTTGTGTGTGTTTGTGGCAAGATGGAGACACCAATGTTATGTGGATGCATTTATTTATCACACATCTAATATTCAATAAATATTTGAGAAATGCATCCACATTTTTATCACTGCAGTTCCATTATTGAATGTGGCCTACAAATAAATAAGTACTCATCTAACTACGACAGTCAACAATCAGTCTATTTATTTATGGATAGGGTAGTTGGATATAAAATTATGATTACTATTGATGATTAGTTTCATTTCATAGAGATGGTGCAACCTGCAAATATTGAAAATTCGAAGGTAAAAATAAAAACGAAATTATCAATCGTTCCAATAATTTAGATAGATGGATGCATATGGCTGTACATTTCTAAATTACAACGTTCTCAAATTAACGACAAAGGGTTAATCAAGTAACTAGTTTTTAATGTTTTTTTTTTAATAAAATAGACGATACAAAATAATTGTAGACTCCATTATATCATGATGATTATGTAAAAATACTGTAATTGCAAATTGGACTAGGGATTGACATGTCTGCTTGTGGTTGTAGCATATCACTCACAAATTATTTTTTTATTCCTATGACAGACAATTAACCTCACCAGAAAACTACATACTACTTTAATTTACTTTACATGAATCACGTGTTTATATATTATTCAGACAAAAGTATTACATGAATATTTAAATCTACTCCTTCCGTCCCAATAAGCATGACACAAATTTTTTGGGCACGGTTATTAAAGAGAGTGTATAAAATAGTGTAAGAGTGATAAATGTGGTAGGTCCACACCTTTTTAAAAGAATAAGTTTTACTATTTTAGGAATGTGCTAAGCATAATGATATGTCTAAATAAGGGAATTGTGTCGATTTTAGTGGGACGGATGGAGTACTACTGACTAGAGAGGGAATGTAACAACGAAATAATAATCATAAATATTATCAATTCGAGAACCGACGCCCATTCTTAGGTAGATTAGATATTATATTAAACAAAATTTATTATAAGTATCTCTTTAATTGTAATAGAACCATTTAATAGTCATCCTGCTCAGTATTTTTTAGATGTTTGGTGTGTACTGCGTAGTATAATTCAATAAGTTTTGTTAATTAATTCGTTTTTTTATTTGGTTTCACATTGTGGGAATGGACGTGAGATGTGCATGCTTCAAATGTCCCTTTCAAATATAATGAAATCATGCATGAGTTTGTTATAAATATATGTGTGTACTTTTATTTTTCACTGTCGCATAAGTCAATTTATAGGTTTTGGTTTAGTTACAAGAATATAAGGTACTAGTTTTACGTATATAGTTAGTTGAACAACCTTATGTCCTTATTTCCAATTTGAGGAAATTAACTTGGCTTTATATCTATCTTCAAAATTGATTCCCTTCTATTCGTGTTTCACGTTTAATATATCTATAATATTTTCTTGCATGATGTGATCGATGCTCAGATGAAGAAATGAAAGAAAGTAAAAATACACACCCTTGTCAAATTCATGTAATAATCATCTTATACTTTGTCTTAGACTATTCTCAAAGGCGTCTTTAGATTGAATGTCATGCATATAGTACAAATTAGTAAAATATATAGAAAGTCATGGAAATTCATTACCAAAGTTGGTCATGAATTAGATGAATAGAAAATTATTGAGTCACTAATACAAACAATAATACTCTCGAGATTGAAATTGTCAGTTACGCAACAGACATCAAAGACGACTATTTCACGAGCTTGCCAATAATAACCAACAGTTTATATCATACAGTCATAGTGCTTTTCGATTGACATAATCGATCATATATAATCAATCAATTGATAGAGAACAAGATCCCAAAGTAAATTGTAAATTTGAACTGCATACCTTAGAAAATCATTCTTATATAATTAATTATTGGTCCAATGCTTAATTTTATATTCATTCCCTCCGTTTGAATTTCCATTTGATCCCTTGCTTATATATTTCTGAAATTGAATACTAAGTAGAACAACAAATTAATTAAACGAAGAAATAAAAGGAGGATCAAGAAAGGTGCATATGGTATGAAAGCACAGATGATTTCGTTGCCGACTTATCATATTATTTAGTATTAATTAGTGTGAGTGTGGAGACAGTGATATTAAAATACATTTAATTATGACCATTTACTTCACTAATTTAATATTCCACACAATCTAAGCTGGAGCATTAGCATATAAATAAACGAATGCACGTCGTCATATATATATTTCAGTGGCATATCCTTTCATTGGACCAACTACCATAATTGATTTATATCTATTTCTCTCTCTCATACACATATATATTAGGGGATCGTGGATCGACTCCAAAAATAGGCGATCTTTAAACATAAAAGTAAAAAATAGTCACTTGTAAAAAAAAGTAAAAATAGACATTATTACTCTAATATCCCGCCACAATTACATGACCTGCGATAATTATATGACTAAAATCAAGTCATGCTCGTATAATTACATGTGTGATTGTTGAGATGAAATTACACGAGCACGACTGTCACTTGATCAAATTCGTGTAATTACATGTGTGGTTGTGTGATGAAATTACATGAGCACGACTGTCACTTGATCATGTTTGTATAATTACATGTGTACTGGTTGTGGGATAAAATTACACGGGCACGACTGTCACTTGATCATGCTCGTGTAATTACATATATAATTATAAATATGAAATTACACGAGAACCACATTTCAAGAGCATTAGTCGTGTAATTGTTCAATTACAAGATCCAAGATCATTAGTCATGTAATCGTTCAATTTCATGCTATTACGAAAATTTACATTTAATTAAGATCATTAAAGTTAAATTAGTAAATTTACAAAAAATAGCTATAATTAACATGTTTTATTTAAAGTGACTATTATTTACTAAATTGTTTGAGAAATGTCTATTATTTTATATTAACCCTATATATTATTCCCAATTATCTCAAATCACGAATTCTTGTTTTTCTATCATATTCTAACGCGTTACATTACATGTGAATCATATCATTTCATCATCTTTTAGTGATAATTTAAACTTCAAATACAATATATATTTAATTTCCAGCTTCAAACCATTAATTAGTTTGATTTTATTGGTTATCCATAGATGGTTTGAGCTTCTATGTTGTTAAATTGAACATTTGCAATTTTATTTTATTTTATTCACAATAGACTATTGAGCAATTGAATATAATATTCGCAAGCTTGTAGCTTATTCATTACATTGATAGTAACCACATTCAATACTTGTGGAAAATCGATCTGTTTGTTTAAGAATCACCACACCACATTCAATACTTGTGGAAATCGATCTGTTTGTTTAAGAATTAAAAGCAAAATAGTACTCAAAATTAAGAAAAACTCAATATATAAATTAATGTTCGAAACTTTATTATATAAAATTCCAAACCTAACGATTCAAAGTTTGAAATGATACATATGAATTCCACATTATATATATATAGTGGTACTTCATAGCCGCAATAACGTCAAACCATATATATGAATACAACGAACATGTGCAAATACAAGTCAATATTGTAATTAACGCTCTTCATTCATTATAAATACTCAAATAATTTTGCAATTCATATATATATATTGAGGCTTTAATATGTTTACAAATTGTAAAAGAAGTTGTCCACCTAGTCTAATATAAAGCCTTCCTTCATTACTTCTGTTTAATATAAGGCCAGAACCCAATCATTTGATTCCTTCTATTCACACACACACAAGAACTTTCTATCACTCTCTCTAGTGTTTATGAATACACTAATTCATTCTCCATTTTCCTCCCCTTGCACCTTATATGGTAACAAAAGAATTCCTTTTCTGTTTACAGCTACTTACTGACTAAATTAATTTATCTAGAGCTGAGCTATCCTATCCTATCTCCCCTTGTCTTTCTTTCTTGTGTTAATAGCGAAATATACCCAATATGCAAAAAGGATATGTAGAAAATACCCAAAGCCAAATGTATATATGAAAACTACCAACTTTATTGAATTTTGTGTAAGATTCTTTACCTTTTCCTTTTACCGAGACATTTAAGTTAGTTATATTTCAAATGATAGTTTCATTATTACCAATACTATTCTTCATACATTTATCTCTCTAAAAATCACAACAATTTCTCTCTCGACAAATTGCGTGAAAACATCAAATTGGAGACATTTATCAGACAATAATCAGGTAATAACCTTATATTAGCCATTTTATTTGGTAGAATATCAATACCGCCCACAAAAGTACATCTACCGCCGCTACACCGAACGAGTGGTATTTCGAACCGTAACACTTTTGTGGGCGGTATTTACGTATTTACACATTATATATGTTGTGCTTTCGAAAAACATCAATACCGCCCACAAAAGTCCATCTACCGCCGCTACATCGAACGGGCGGTATTTCGAACCGTAAGACTTTTGTGGGCGGTATTTACGTTTTTACACATTATATATGATGTACTTTTGGAAAACATCAATACCACCCACAAAAGTACATCTACCGCTGCTACATCGAACGGGCGGTATTTCGAACCGTAACACTTTTGTGGGCGGTATTGACATTTCTGTGTAGGTAATTGCATTCCAAACTTGATTATGTCACTACCGTACAGAAATATCTAACTATGACATCTGGTTTCTTACTAAAATCATTATTTATTTGTATATAAAGCGTGTATACCTGTATTTGAAATCACAAAAATATAATTACATATTTGAAATCACAAAAATATACTTGTATTTATGGAATTAATACTGCCCGAACAAATACCGCGGGAAGCATCTACACATGTGAATGATATTCCATGGTAGATGCTATACATTGAGCAAAAGCATGATATAATTACATATTTGAAATCACAAAAATATACTTGTTATTATGGGACTAACACCGCACGAAGAAATACCGCGGAAAGCATCTACCGCGATGACAACACACTCGCGGTAGATGCTCCATTTCGGGCGGTATTGATATATTTAGATTCCTAACAACATTCTAAGCTATATAACATAAATAACGCACGTAAATAAGACATGTAGGCAAATACAGTGAGGATTACATGTCACGGTAGTTAGGAGAATTCGTGCGGTAGATAGATAGTTAAGATAATGTGATTTTTATGAGTCCAAATATGTATATAAAGCGTGTATACATGTATGTCCTTTGGTATTTCTTCGTCGGAATCCATGGAGAGGCGGCGGCGAGCTCAAGCACCTGTGCTTCGTCTGCAGTGTCGAGATGGTGTAGTTGCTTGTGTTGCGCGTCTGCAGCGAGAAGATGTGGTGGTGGTCTTGGTGTTGGATGATGAACGGAGGTGGAGATGGTGGCGGCGTCGTGGAGTGGCGTGGAGATGATGGTGGATGCGGTAGGAAGGGGAGATAACGGTAGGGAGGGAGGGAGAAGAACAGTAAATTCAAAATGGTAAAAATAAATGGTAAATGGGTAAAAGGGGTAGAGGTAGGTGTATTGAAAATTGAAAAAGCAGAAACATAATAATTAGGGTATAAAAGTGGGTAATTTTCATATATATAGTTAGGAATGAGTATTTTTTACATTACGATTTTTTAAGAATGGGTAATTTAAATTTTCTCCCTTCTTTCTTTCTTTCTTCTTGGAGGTGCAGAGATGTCAGGTAGCGTAAATGAAAAAGGGTGATTCCATGGCGATGAATAAGAATATTGATGAAGTGGATTCTGTGAAATGTGATTGCTGCGGCCTCTCTGAAGAATGCACCCCTTCTTACATCACCACAGTTCGACAGATGTATGTATAGATTTCTTTGTTTTTCATTTGCACTCCTATCCTATTCTCTGCCTTTCTGTCAATTTTCGTCACTAAATTTGACTACACATTAGCAACACTGAATTAAAATATATATCTTTGATTCATTTGTAAAGATTTTGTGTGATTACTACTGATCAGGTATGGAGGTAAATAGATTTGCGGGCTTTGCGCAGAGGCCGTGAAAGACGAGGTTGTACGCTGTCAGAAGCTGATAAGCCCGGACGAAGCCATGGCCCGCCATTTGAGCTTCTGCAGCAAGTTTCGGGCCGGGAGCCCGCCGCAGGACCCCACGGTGGGTTTGATTCGGGCCATGACGCAGGTGGTGAGGAAGAGTCTGGAGAGCCCGAAATCGATGCCGACCAGCCCGACGACCATACTCCACATCACCGGTGGTGTGTTGAGTCGGTCGGAGAGTTGTATGCCGAGTTTAACCCTGGTCGAGATGTCTTCCGCGTTTTGTGTGGACGGACAAAATAGTAAATTTGGATGTTATAAGTGCCAGGGGGATAATAGATAAATGAAGAATTGAAGATGAATGGATTTTGGTGGGTTGTAAATAAGTACTCCAATTGTTTTGTTTTGTGGGTTTTGAATGAGAAAGTGGAACACTTTTTGGAGTAAATTTTATGGAATTAAAACTAATTGGTCCTAATTAAAAACCTAGCTTATTAATTAATCTAAAAAATATGAAATCCAATTTGAAGCTTCACTATTTTATTCACTTTTAATTGAGTCTAACTAAGCATATATACCAATTTCTACGTTGAGAGGGCATCGCTTTTCCAAGAGAATCATCAAATTATGTGTCAAATATCAACACATATTAACTTTAGTCAAATATCAACTATCTAAGACTGTTACAGACGTGTATTTATATCTATCCATATGCAACAGCCTAACAACTATTCTAACAAACAGAAAACGAATGCATTTTTATTATTTGATGACTAAGACTAGAAATAATCCTAGCTGTCCAGTACAAAATTATCATCTAACGGTGACAACATAACCTTCTATTCCATCACTTAACACTTTATGTTGTAACCATATAACCAGCTGCAACGATCAAAAACTCCAGCTCCATTACCCCCCCTCAAGGTGGGCATTACAAATGTCAAGTAATCCCAGCTTGGACTTAAGCATATGAAAACGAATATCAGGTAACGACTTCGTAAAGAAGTCCACAAGTTGCACTTTGGTAGAAACATATAAAGGTAGAACAAAACCAAATTTGTATTGCTCACGAACAAGATGACAATCCATATCTATATGTTTGGTTCTTTCATGGAACACTTGATTGCGTGTGATGTGTATTGCAGCCTGATTGTCGCAATAAAGTGGGATTGACAAAGAAACTTGCAACTAAAAATCATGAGCTAAATAGCTAATCCACAGCAACTCCCTAGCTGTAGTACTTAAGGACCTATACTCAGCCTCTGCAGATGAAATTGAGACAGTAGATTGCTTCTTGCATCTCCATGAGATAAGAGCACCACCGAAATAAACACAATAACCAGTTAGAGAGCGCCGAGTGTCTGTGCAAGTACCCCAATCTGCATCACAATAGGCAATCAACTTGCAGTCATGAGAAATAGGATAGAAAATACCCAGAGATGGACACCCTTTTAAGTAACGAAGGACGTGAGTGGCAGCCTTCCAATGAGAAGAACGAGGGGCAGCAACAAACTGGCTTAATTGTTGCACGACATGAGATATGTCTGGCCTAGTAAGGTTGAGATATAAAAGCCTGCCCACCAACTTCCTATACTTGTGAGGCTGTTCTAAAGGATCCCCATCATTCTTACTAAGCTGCAACCCCGGAGGGAGTGGAGTTGAAGCAGATGAACACCCAAGAAAACCAGTAGACTCCAAAAGATCAAGAATGTACTTTCGTTGATTAAGATATGTTCTAGCAACACCCCTTGCTATCCCAACTCCTTAAAAATATTTAACAATACCTAAAATATTTAAGAATGTACTTTCGTTGAAAATATCCCAACACTGGTCCGTTTGATTAAGAACGAGGGGCAGCTACCGTGCATGTTTGCTTTGATCGAACTCTGTTTTCGACTTATCGAGCTGTTGAGGGGAAGAAGCTTCACATGGGCAATCAAGACTCGTCTGATGTTGCTGGAGTTGGTGATTGCGTGCTCAAACTGACGTCTGGTCAAGAGCTTAGGTTGAAGGATGTGTTGCATGTCCCAGACATCCGGAAGAATCTAGTGTCGGGTTCTATTCTCGTTAGCAAGGGCTTTAGGCTCGTGTTTGAATCTGACAAGTTTGTTTTGTCTAAGTTTGGTACTTTTCTTGGAAAATGTTTTCTTTCCAATGGTTTGTTTAAACTGAATGTAATGGCTGTTCGCCGTGTACCTAAACTTGAGAATAATGAGAATGCTTCTACTTCCTCTTATTTACTTGAGTGCTCTGATTTATGGCATTGTAGATTGGGACATGTTAATCTAAATGCGATAAAAAGATTAGTAAATTTAGATTTGCTAAAAGTTGGTGAATTTAATTCACAAGGAAAATGTGAAATCTGTGTTGAAGCCAAAATGGCTAAACTACCATTTCACTCGGTTGAGAGGAGCACCGAACCTCTAGGTTTAATTCACACGGATGTGTGTGATTTAAAGTTTGTGCAAACTAGAGGGGGTAAAAAGTATTTTATTACTTTTATTGATGATTGCACACGATACTGCTATCTTTATCTTCTAAGAAGTAAAGATGAGGCGATTGAAGCTTTCAAAAACTTCAAATCGGAAGCAGAAAATCAACTTGATCGTAAGATTAAAGTTGTAAGAAGTGATAGAGGAGGGGAGTATGTTGCTCCGTTTGAGGAGTTATGCAACGCAAGTGGCATAATTCATCAAACTACAGCCCCATATTCACCTCAGTCTAACGGGGTTGCTGAACGCAAAAATCGTACTCTTAAAGAGATGATGAATGCCCTGTTGATAAGTTCGGGATTACCCCAGAACATGTGGGGGGAAGCTGTCTTAACAGCGAACTATATCCTGAATAAAATTCCACTTAAAGGTAAGGATGTAACTCCCTACGAGATGTGGAAAGGACGCAAGCCGTCGTACAAATACCTCAAAGTGTGGGGGTGTTTGGCTAAAGTTCAAGTGCCTTTACCGAAACAAGTTACAATTGGCCCTAAAACAGTCGATTGTATCTTTATCGGTTATGCACTTAACAGTAGCGCGTACCGTTTTCTTGTTCACCACTCGGAGGTTTCAGACGTGAAAGAAGGTACAACGATTGAGTCTCGAAATGCTATATTCTTTGAGAATATATATCCTTGTAAGGATAAGGAGAGTGAAACAGTTGAAAATAGTTCTGCTAAAAGAACTGTTGAAGAGGCTAAGAGTTCTCATCCGGTTGATGATGAACCGAGACGTAGCAAAAGAGGTAGAATTGCCAAAGATTTTGGTCCTGACTTCATAACTTTTATGTTAGATGAAGAACCAAAATCTATTCGTGAAGCCCTCTCAGGTCCAGACGCTGCATTCTGGCAAGAGGCTGTCAATAGTGAGATTGATTCTATAATGGAAAATCACACGTGGGTGTTGACCGATCTCCCGGAAGGTCATAAACCGTTAGGTTGTAAATGGATCCTTAAAAGGAAATTTAAACCTGATGGCACTATTGACAAGTTTAAAGCTAGACTTGTAGTCAAAGGCTTTAAGCAAAAGGAAGGGTATGATTTCTTTGATACATATTCACCTGTGACCAGGATTACATCTATTCGGGTGCTTCTCGCGATTGCTGCGTTGCACAATCTTGAGATTCACCAAATGGATGTTAAGACTGCTTTTTTGAATGGTGAATTGAAGGATGAGATATACATGGAACAACCTGAAGGGTTTGTTGCACCGGGTCAAGAGAAGAAGGTGTGCAAATTGGTTCGTTCCTTGTATGGTTTGAAACAAGCGCCTTTACAGTGGCACTTGAGATTTGACGAAGTAATGTTGTCAAATGGTTTCAAAATCAACGAGTGTGATAAATGTGTTTACATTAAAGGCTCACCTAACGTCTTTGTTATTGTGTGTCTTTATGTAGATTACATGCTGATTATGGGTAGTAATAATCAGGTTATCGTTGATACGAAACGAATGCTAAAGAGAAACTTCAAAATGGTTGATTTGGGGTTGGCGGATGTGATTCTTGGTATAAGAATTTTAAGAACATCTGATGGAATTGTTTTAACACAATCTCACTATGTTGAGAAAGTGCTAAAGAAATTCAATGCATTTGATAGCCTGCCGGCTAAGACCCCTTTAGAGCTTAACGTTCACTTGAGTAAAAATAAGGGTGATCCTGTTTCTCAAGAAGAATATGCTAGGGTTATATGTAGTTTGATGTATATCACAAACTGCACTAGACCGGATCTAGCTTGTTCAGTGAATAAGTTGAGCCGTTTCACGAGTAATCCAAGCAAGGAACATTGGAAAGCTCTGACGAGAGTTTTGAGATACTTAAAGTATACTCTTAACTTTGGTTTGCATTACACGAGATATCCCCCTGTCCTTGAAGGATATTGTGATGCAAATTGGATATCTGACTCGAGAGATTCGTTCTCGACGAGTGGATATGTCTTCGTTGTGGGGGGGTGGTGCTGTTTCTTGGAAATCAACGAAACAGACGTGTATAGCTCGGTCCACCATGGAATCTGAGTTTATTGCTTTGGACAAAGCGGGAGAAGAAGCAGAGTGGCTTCGTAATTTCCTAGAGGATATTCCATGTTGGAAGAAACCTGTGCCGTCAGTGGTGATACACTGTGATAGCCAAGCTGCTATCGGACGAGCACATAACGGGCTATATAACGGTAAATCTCGACACATTCGGCGTCGTCACAATACCGTTAGAGAATTGATCACGAGTGGTGTTATCTCAGTTGATTATGTGAGATCAATAGATAACATAGCGGATCCGTTAACTAAAGGCTTGAATCGTGATCAAATGGTGAAATTGCTAGAGGGAATGGGATTAAAATCCACATCTTAAGGATGAGTATAATGGTAATCCAACCATGATGACTGGAGATCCCAAGAACTTGGTTCAATGGGAAAACTAAGTTATACGAGTCCGTGTTGTAACACTCGGCCCTTCCCTAGAAAGCAAATGAGTGTTGAATACTTGCAATGTGGTGAGGATAAGTCTTTAGACTTTTAATGATTCTTGGTAAAGGAGTATGGCAAGGTACTCGATAAGAATTACCTATATAAGTGAGAAGTGGGGCCGCTTTATGTGAATAGTCACTTATGAATCCAAAGAGGGTGTCCATGGCCGAAACGGACCCAAACGTGAGAACTGACGAGGTCGAGGTGGTATTGTGTTAATACTATTGACTCGGTATACTCTAAGGAGGAATAGTTCAAGGCATCGCGTCCACTAGTCCGCCGGTATGCCCGATGGTGTTAATTATGGAAGGTTCAAAACCACAAGTTACCTTTCCAAATGCGGTATTGCCTCACGAGAATTGAGTGTGTGTCTGCATTCATGCATATGCATTTTCACTCATGTGGGGGATTGTTGGAAAATTGATTTTGAACTTGTAGGGTTCTTAATTAATTTGGTGGTCATATATTTAATTCTTTGAGAATTAAATGGATAAGAATTATTTACTATTTGAGTAAATAATTGTAGCATCGTATATTTCTCAAAATCGGTTTTCAGTGAGTGAGAAATCATATGCTACAAGTTGATATGGGCTTGTTGTGGCTAAGTTTAAGCCCATTAGTTATATCTATTGGGCCTTAGTGTTGTTGGTGATTTTATTGGGTAATTTATTAAAATAGCCCAATTATTAGTCCAAGATTAATGTGCCCAAAGTTCATGGAATTGTCTAGAAGGACTCTTCAATTTTTTTTTGGCACATGAGAAGCCACAAGATTAAAGAGCCGTGAGCTCTTGGAATGCTATTGGTGTTTATAGCCATAATGTGTGAGCTCTTGGAATGCTATTGGTGTTTATAGCCATAATGTATTTCATTATTATGAGACTTATGACATCCCCTCGTGAGGCTATATATATGTGGTTCTAGAGTGCTTCTTTAAAACCACAACTCATTTGCTCTCTTCTCTCTATAATACATTCTCATTTTAGATTATAGGAGTTGCATAGTTAGCTCGGTTTCTCTCCCTCGTCAAGTTCGTCGGAGCCCTTTCGAATTTCGGTGCTGATTTCGTTAGGGACGAAGTCGTTTTATCTTTGGGGACGATACGCCGAACCGTGAGCACTAGCCGGGGCGTATCTCGTCTTGCGGAAAGAGGGCTTTCCTCGACTCGACTTTTATTATTTATTTGTAATTTCCAAAGCATTGTAATCTCCGGTTTCTCGATTTAATAAAATCATTATTTTATTAAATTTGCACTTGTTTTCTTTTAAGTTCGTCCACAAAGTTTGCATAATCATTTTTTTTTGCATTGGGCCTCAAATAATTAAACCCTCTTTTTGCTAAGTCGGATACAGACCTTAAACCTAAATCATCAACCGAAAACCAAGAAATCATCGAGTCCAGAAAAATATGATACTAATATTTTATATTTATTGTTTTTGAGTCTGTGTGCAAAGCTTTTATATGGCATAGACTGAAATATGGTATTAAAAAAATATCTAAGACCTCAATTTGAAAACTAGGATTTTTCGTTGTAATTGCGAACATTGTCGTATTCATCTTCGACAAGAATAATTTATGTTGTCTCTTCATCTCTTTCTTTTGATGTTACTTATAATTGTCCTTCTCAGTATATGTTTCTATCTAATAATTATTGCGGTCATCTTTGTGAAAGCAAAAATTAAGCGATTAAAAAAAATAAGTATGCGATTCTTCATCAAAATTATTCACGCGATATATAATACGACTAATCATTAAGAGATGATTATTTTATTTTCTGTGGAACTATACGGATCACTCGAATTTTATTTCTCTCAAATCATATAGATACCATCTTAGATTAAATACTGATAAATATATAATCATTATTCTTTATTATATATTATAAGTCATTTTTATCCACCCTATTTTCCATATTTAAGTATTATTATTCACAACATATTTTATATTATATTTATATTAAAACGGGTGTTCAGCATAGTGGACATGCAACTGAAATTATCTCCATTTTAATATCCATCTTTAGTTTTTAAACTAGTATACAATTAATATTAAACACATAATATCATTCTCGTAATCTATGTGAACTCATTTACATACATGCACTCGTCTGATATATAATTTTACAACCCATTATCGTCACCCCTCAGGGCTGTATCTAAGTCACATAAGGCGCTAAGCTGTAATTTGAAAACAGACTTCTATCGTTAGGGTATATGTAAATCACATAAGGTCTTAAGTCGTAATTTGAAAACAGACTTCTATAATGTAAAAAAAATAATATAAAAAATGTCATACTATATATATATATATATAATATATATAACTACTTAAAAATAGACAAAAAATTATTACTCTTACACATTTGCAAAAATGCAATACGTCTTGCAGTTTTGGAGGCAAATGTATCTATCAGCTATGTGTAATCCAATTGATCAACCATTTTTTTTTTCAATTGATAACATATAGTCAAACCATTCAACATATCTTGTGGCATAGTTGATCGTAGATAAGTCTTGATCAATTTCAACTTGGAGAAAGTGACATTACATCACTCTCCCTTTATTTTCTTTTTCTCTTCTGAGCACCAGTTTTGGATGCATCTTGCTTACAATAATCTACCATATATCATCAATTACAAACTAAAATGAATAAAATCAAATAAAATTGAATGAATATTAACATACTAAACATCATCAAATATATTGCACAATTCTAATTCTTATCTTAAAATAATAAAGAGGTGCAAGCAAAAAAGAAAAAGAAAAAATAATAAAGAACAACAAATATAATATCCATCATTATCTCATAAATTACACAAGTCAATTAATCTGGATAGAAAATTCAACATTATCTCACAAATTACACAATCTAATTAATCTCATAACGATAATAAAAATAATTTTAGACATTTATAATCTTATAAAGACATTTAAAAAGAGAATACACATATTACATATACAATTATAAAATAAGCCCCATAAATTTGGAGCCCTAGACAATGGCCTAGTGTACTTGCCGGCCCCTAGTCACGGGAGTGATTATCGTCCAAAATTATATGTTCATGATCAAACCCTTTTGGTTACTCGTTAACGTTCAAATATCATGGATAAGTAGTACGATGATTTTAATTAATTAATTACAGGACAAGTATGACTAGCTATAATTAATTTCTTATTTAATTATAATTATTATTATTTATACATATATAAGAATACATTATTAATATTTATTTTATAGTAATTGAATTTATAGAGGGCATTCATATACATGCATGTATGACCGTATGAGACAGGAACGTAACAAGTTGTAAATCTTTTTAGTCAGTTTCACCTACAAAAAACCACCTTAGTACTAATATTTGTGTGCGGCTTACGTTTGTATATAAATAAATTCCAATATGTACATAAAAAGTTATTCGGAACATAGAACATCATATGACGATTTTAAACATGTTTTATAATGGCAAGGGAGGGCATACAAGTAATTGTCTGAAAATATAAAGGTCAATTGCACAATGCATAAAATCTTGAAAAAAAGCAGTATCTTGAGTCTTGACACACACACACATACATACATATATATTGAATTAAATTTATTGGTGATTTATATGGGCATTGTGCAATTCACAAATCACAAAATATCTAAGTTGTATGAATTGATGGGTCCCTTCTCCAACTTGTATTGACAAACAGTTACTTCAAGTCTTGTACTATGCTCTTTATTACGGAACTAAATTGCTTCTGGAAATTCCTCATATTATAACCCACGCTATCTCTTACTATTATACTATTTCCCTTTTATTTTATTATATTTTGTTTCTTGTTTTTTTGTATGAAACAGTATTACCTATATAAATATTACTGCGTATGCAATTTGAAATAAAATGATAAAACAATGAAGGAATTTGGGCGTGTTTTAAAGTGTCACCAAATGGTTTGCAATTTGGCAACTTTGCTTTAGCAATCAATTTATTGCATCATAATTTATAAATGTTACCCTACCTACCGTGTTAAAGTGCATAATAGCACAATTTTTAAGTAAAATTAAATGCCTAACCTAAAAATAATGATTAGTGTCGGAATGAATTAAAACTCTCTTTCTGTTTAGCACACGACTTATGACACTATAAATCGTAGGGAAATGGAATTTCTTAACTTTTGTAATTTTAACTCAAAACCAATCATATTAAACCACATATAAGAATATTCTTTACCAATTATAATATGTTTGTAGATACCATATAACCAAGATTAATACTCCATAAAGGTGGCCCCATCATAATCAATCATATCCTTTACCAGAAGCTTCTAATGATTGGCAAACTTCATATGAAATTAATACACATCTCATTCTAATTGGTTTAATCATAACTTTATGAGGCCAAGGACTTTCCCTCTTTTATCCCTATGCTCTACAATTAAAATCCAAATATTTGCTTCTTATGTGAAACGCTTGTTAGTTCCATCAATATGCCTTTTAATACATTTTGTTCATAAAAAATATTCTCTTTCTTTTATTATTTATGATTAAAAAATTAATAAAATACTCAAAGAAAGCATAAAGAAAAAGATGGAGCATTACTTTCAAGTTCAAAATGAATTTGTATAATATAAACAGAAAACAAAACAAATATCCCATTAACTTTATGAGATAATGGCATGTAAATACACAAACTATCCACGAATTCTGGTTTTGCACATGAACTAAAAAATCTTCCCCACAATACACAAACTACGTAGTCTTCGCTTATTTTGCCATCAGGCTTATTTCTGGTCAAAACGCCAATGACGTGGACCCGAATGAAGACGTGGAACTCCAACTAAGCACAAACAACATCGTTTATCATTTAAACAAGCGACGTCGTTTTGTTCATACTGGAAAACGACGTCGTTTTTTTTGTCTTCAATTTGTTCTCCAGATTGCAAAATCAATTAGGGTAAGTTTGAGAGCGATTAACTAGTAACATTTCAAGCGATTATGGTGGGAGATGGTGAGTAACAAAACAACAGAGTGATTAGCTAGTATTAGTGGTTCGATTGATTGACGTTGAGACTTGAAGCAACAACATTCAAGTGATTATGGTTTATTGTTAGAAACAAGAAGACTGCAAGTGTTGTGCGATGGGAGACAGGTAGGTCCTTGTTTGAGTTTATTGTGTGAAATTGATTTCATATGTTAATTGTTTGTTTGCTCATTATTTACATTTCATAATTTTGTAGTGATGGGAAGATGATTTTGGAATTTTTATCAACCATGGAGGGTATTTTGCTGAGTATGAAGGGGTCGATGCCTACATGCATGGTTGGTACTTATGGATTTTTGAGTTTAAAAAGTCCAATTTTAGCTTAGCAAGACTGAGTCAAGCAGTTAGGCTAATATGTTATGCATCAAAGAAAAAATTATGGTATAAAATTCCTAAGTCGAATTCATTTAGGTGGATTAAATCTAAAAAAGAAGCAGGTGATATGTTAAAGTATCTATCTGGTGGAATTATAATACTTAGTGTGTTTGTTGAGGATGGGGTGGATGATGGCACTGGTAGAGTTCAAAAATATAAGACCAAACCTGAAGTTGCAGAGACTGTGCCTAAAGTTGCAGAGGCTGTGGTTGGTGAAGGTTCAGAGACTGTGGTTGTGGAAGGTGCAGAGGATGGGGTTGATGTTGATGAAGATGCTGGGGTTGGGGAAGGTGCAGAGGGTGTGGTTGAAAAAGGTGCAAGGGCTGTGGTTGAAGAAGGTGCAGTGGCTGTGGTTGTGGAAGGTGCAGGGGATGGGGTTGATGTTGATGAAGATGCTGGGGCTGGGGAAGGTGCAGAGGGTGTGGTTGAAAAAGGTGCAAGGGATGTGGTTGAAGAAGGTGCAAGGGCTGTGGTTCAAGGAGAAACAAGGGTTGGGTTTATGGAAGGTGCTGGGGCTGAGGTTATGGAAGGTGCTGTGACTGAAATGTTGGATGCAGGGCCTACTGTTGAGTGGGATGAGATATATATTGCTGGAGATAGAGAAATTGATGAAAGTGGTGATGAGGCAGACACTGAAGGTGGTGATGAAGTTGATGAAGGTGCTAATGAGTCAGAGAGTGAAGGTGAGCCTGATGAAGTTGATAAGGGAGATAGTAAAGGTGAGCCTGATGAAGTTGATGAGGCAGATAGTGATAATGTATCTGACCAAGTGATTTATAGACATATAGATGCATATGTTCCAGCACAGTTTGAGGAGCCTGTATCAGAGTATGATGTTTCTGAAGGTGATGTAAATTCTGAAGAGAGTGATGAGGATAATGTTGTTGGTAGATCAAGGAGAAACATGATTGTTTATGATCCCAAATGTGATCACAAAGATCTTAAGTTAGTTATTGGGATGAGATTCGAAGATGGTTTACAGTGTAGGGATGCACTAACAACATATAACATAGAGAATGACAAGTTTGTGCAGTTTAGAAGAGTGACAAAAACACAGTGCGAGGCAAGGTGTTTTTCTCCATGTCAGTGAATGGTGTATGCTAGCGTGGTAAAACAAAATCAATTCTTTTGCATCAAGGCATACGGTGGAGACCACAACTGCCCAAGACATATGAGCAACAAGCTTCTCACATCTAAATGGATAGCAAGAAAATATTTGAATTTATTTAGAGTTAATAATGACTTCTCAGTGAAAGAGTTGAAGCAAGACATCAAAGAGAGATGGAGATATGATATCCCAAAAGACAGATTGTACAAGGCTAGAAACATTGTTAGAAGGATGGTCAGAGGTTCTGTCAAACATCACTACGGACAGTTGAAGAGATATTTGGCTGAGTTGAGGAGGGGTGATCCAGAGGGTAGATTTGCGTTACTGTTAGGCCCTGATCATATATTTAGGGGTTTATATATTGAGTTTAGTTCATTGTTAAAAGGATGGAAAAATAGTTGTAGGCCTATCATTAGTTTAGATGGTTGCCACCTCAAGACATATTTAGGTGGAGTGTTGTTGTGTGCTGTAGGCAAAGATGGAAATGACCAAATGTATCCCATCGCTTGGGCAACTGTTGAGATTGAAAACGAAGAATGTTGGACATGGTTCTTGAAATGTCTAGTAGAAGACCTTAGTATTAAAGATGGAAATGAATACACATTCATTAGTGATCAACAAAAGGTCAGTTTACTTAAATATTTAACTGTTAATATCATATTTATATGCTACAAGCTAACTGAATATGTAATGTGTTGTGCTTTAGGGGCTGGAGAATGCAGTTGCTGCTGTTGCACCTGCTTCTGAACATAGAAATTGTGCACGTCATGTATACATGAACTGGAAAAAGGATCATAAAGGAGCTACTCTGAAGAATATGTTCTGGAAAGTTGTGAGAAGCACTTACCTTGAAGAGTACAAGGCTGCATTGGAGGAAATGAAGAAAGAAGACTTGGGTGCATATCATGATTTTGTGAATAGAGACACAAGAAGGTTCTATAAGACATTCATATCTACTTCTCGTTGTAGTGATATGATAGATAATAACATTAGTGAAACATTTAATGGATATATTTTAAATGCTAGAGGGATGCATGTCATGCAAATGTGTGAGGAGATTAGACGGTCACTGATGGTAAGACAAGTAAAAAAACTCAATGATTTGTCTAATTTGAGTGATAGGGTTTGTCCAAACATAAGGAAGAAGATAGAAACGTTTAGATACTTTAGTGTCAACTGTGAGACATATCCATCTAGTAGAGATAACTTTGAGGTTCACCACTGTGAACATAGGTTGAAAGTAAATGTCAGGGCAAGAAGTTGTTCATGTAGGCAGTGTGATTTATGTGGAATACCTTGTGTTCATGCAATGACTGTGATACATTTCTTGAATGAGGATCCAATTACCTACGTTTTTTAGTACTATACTGTGGAGAAATGCATATTAGGCTATACTAGAGGGATAGAACCTATTTTGGGTGATAATATGTGGCCACAAGTGGAGGGATTTTTGGTGCAACCTCCTGTGATTAAGAAGATGGCGGACAGGCCAAAGAAGAAGAGGATTCGGTCTACAAATGAAAAAGACACAAGGAATCCCAACAAGCTTCCTAAGACAGGGGTGAAGATGTCTTGCAGAAAGTGTGGAGGACAAGACCAACATAAGAACTTGCAAGAATGCAGCTGTTGTATCTACAACTAAAGAAAAGGTAAGAGTTGTTATACCATTAATGCACTCAAATAACTTAGGGGTTAACATTAACACATATAAATTTTATTTATACAGATAAAGGTGGGCAGACCAAAGAAGCAAACAACTGTTGAGTGCGAAACAAGTGTTGGAGCTGGATCAAGAAATGTTGGAGTTGGATCAAGAGGTGCTAGAGCTGGATCAAGCGGATGCCGAGGTAGAGGTAGATCCAGGGGAGGCAGAGCTGCACAAACAAGTGTTGGAGCTGGATCAAGTGGAAGACGAGATGATGCATCTACTTCTCAACAGTTAGGTCCTTCAACACAAGAGAGTATGAACATGTCTTTAGCATCTAATTTCTCACAGTAGGAACTGTGATTAATGTTTTTTTTGAGTTATATGTTGCATTCACAAACTTGAAACAATATTTTGTAAGTTGTGTTATATGTAACTTCATGATCTTCTTATTTTATAAGTTGTGTTGTATACACAAACTTGATGACATTAAGTAGCAGGATGTTTTGGGTTGAATTAGAAACATATTTCTATATGAAGCTCTTGTATTCAGGTTTATATATGTTCACAAACATCTTTTGGGTTGTTCTTTACATGAACATATGTTGTTCTTTATAGTATTAAACTATTGTATTTTGTTAGACACGAACATCTCTCAAATACAAAAAACTATAGCAATGATATAGATGCATGAACATCAACCAAAGTACATTGCATTAACATCAACCAAAGTACACAAATACATCAACTCATTGCACTAACATCAACCAAAATGTATCATTACATTGCAGATTTATTCAAAATACATCAATCAAAGTACACCAATATATCATTAACATCTCTACTTATAGATGCAATGTAACAATAAGAAAATAACAACTACAATGATATATGCATTTCTAACTTTCCTCTTTAGTTTCTTCATTGTAAATTCTTGTTCTTTCACCAATACTCTCAACTCTTCAACCTTAACACATTTGACATCAATTAGTGCATTCAATTCTTCAACTTTAGCTTCTATTTTTGAATTGTTAAACACCACCATCATTTTGGAGGAATGCAGCTGCTCAAGTGCATTGTTTCTTTCAAGCTTTAACTTGTTAACACATACTTTGTAATATGAATCCAACTCAAGATCTAACCATCTCCAAAAATTACAGTTATCCCACTATGAAACAAACATGAAGAAACATAGTAATCAACATTCAGTTTTTAACAATTAACAAGAAACATAACAATCAACAAATATTACTTGTCTTCTCTCATAGCAATAGAACCTTCTCTCTGGATTTTTTTCACTATGATAGGTGTCTACATATGCTGGAATACCATGGCCACAAAAGACTGGTCTTTCAAGTACATTCTCATAGGTTGACGACGAGCTTGACATGGACACACCCTGCTTGACTGATTCCTTCTGCAACCAATCAAACATTTGAATGTTATTCTCCAACCCAATCAATCGAACTCCTATCCAATCGAAATTCCTAATGCTCAAATCTCTAGGCAGTAATCGATCGAAGTCTAACCTTGGATGGAGGGGAAACTTGACTGATTTCTAAAACCCTAACCCCTAATGCTCGATTATGAACCCTAAAATCGAATATTTCCAGTATGAACAAAACGACGTCGCCTTGTTTAAATGATAAACGATGTAGTTTGTGCTTAGTTGGAGTTCCACGTCTTCATTTGGGTCCACGTCATTGGTGTTTTGACCAGAAATAAGCTCGATGGCAAAATAAGCGAAGACTATGTAGTTTGTGTATTATGGGGAAGATTTTTTAGTTCGTATGCAAAACCAGAATTCGTGGATAGTTTGTGTATTTACAAGCCATTATCCCTAACTTTATTTACTTAAAACGAAAAAAGAAAAGGTCCTAAATTTGCTGCGCTGAAATCCGTTTTATTTACTTAAAACGAAAAAAGAAAAGGTCCTAAATTTGTTGCAGTGAAATCCGTATACCGTTATTTCAGGTACAGTATGAGGGCAATTTTGTAATTTCCAGTGTGTCGTTGTCATAAATGTGCAACCATTTCATAGAAGCAAAGAGAAAAAGAAGAATCAGGGGAGAGAAGAAGAAGAGATTCAGGAGAAGTCTCCATCATTTTCTCTTTCTAAAAAATTCTTCATTTCTTCTCCACGTTCCTACCTTCTTCGTTTTTTTTCCCATCCCATTTAACTACACTCCGATCTGCACATATTTCTGTACAAATTACACTCTTTCAGGCGTAGCTTCTCTTGAAATATCTATAGTTAGGTTCCGTGTTTATTGCTTTTAGGTTGATTGAATTCTAGACTGTAAATTAACAATTAACACACATCAGAAATCAGGGCTTCGAATCTCGATAGTCATTCCAAATTACGAGTTTTAGGGCGCCGAATTCGGTTCAACCATGACGGTGCCGACGATCGCGCTCTACGCGAGCCCTAGCAGCGTTTGTTCTGCACCGCACCAGATTAATTCCCACGCGCCATATGATTTAGACGTGAGCGGTCGCTCAACGTCGTCGCCCACGGCCTCTCCGTCGCAGAGGGCGGTGACCGGTGGGCTTTCGTGCCTGTTCTCGACGGCTCCGATCAAGTCGTCGAGTTATTCAACCGGAGGTGAGGAATTGGGATCTCTGTGGCATGAAAGAACCGAGGAGCTGGGGTCTTCATATCGGTACTCGTCGTTGAGCTCTTCGTTTAAGCGTGATCAAGCTCATCAGAGCCCGGTTTCTGTGCTCCAAAGCCCGAGTAGTTCGATTGGCTTGCCCTCTCGAAACGTACATATGAGAATCAGTGGGGACTTCAATTCAATTAGGTCGGGAAGTGGCTTTATGTTCAATGGATTCGTGAGGCATGCGTTGGGTTCATGTGTAGATTACGATTCGCCGCCTTTGGGCATGGATGTTGTGGACTCAGATTTATCTTCGTTGAATATGTTGCCTACGGATGATCTTACTTTCAACATGGAGGATAGTTTTGTGGAATTGGACCTGCCTTCGTACGCAAGAGATTTGCTTCGTGAAGCTCAGTCAAGGCATTCCATTTTCAAGGATGATTTCGTGATCAAGGCTTTCACCGAAGCAGAGAAGGCTCACAGAGGCCAGGTACCTTAAACTTCGTTTTGACCTTTAATTTGGGTGCATTACCGAGTGTACATGTGAGCTGAGATTGAGAAAGTTGATGTTTTGATTTGTGTAGAAGCGAGCTAGTGGGCATCCTTATTTGCAGCATTGTGTGGAGACGGGGATGCTGCTGGCGAACATTGGTGCTAATTCTACAGTTGTTGCTGCAGGGATTCTGCATGACTCTGTTGACGATTCTTTTGTTACGCTTGACCAGATTGCGTCATCATTTGGAGCTGGAGTAGCTGATTTAGTCGAAGGGGTGAGGAAAGTTTGAATTTTTCTCAATAAAGCTTGGGTTTTGATATGTCCTATGTTAGATTTCAGTTGAAATATTATGATATATACAGTTTCAACCTTCATTTGATGTTGATGTTTTTGTGACTTCATATGTGTCCTAAGCTATCAGTTGAAAACTTGAACCTTAATGTTTGGTTGTTGCTGTTATTGATTGTTTATGTGACTTTGATAGTGATATAAATGCAACCTTTGATCTCTCAATCATTAGTATATGTCAATTGGTGGCGTTGGAACCTTTATTAAACTGTGGTGATTCCTAGCAGGTGTCAAAGCTGAGCCTAATGAGCAAGCTTGCGCGAGACAACAACACCGCCAGCAAAACTGTTGAGGCAGATCGAATGCACACTATGTTCCTTGCAATGGCAGATGCTAGGGCAGTTCTCATAAAGCTAGCTGATAGGTTGCATAATATGACAACTCTAGATGCACTGCCTCTCATCAAACAACAAAGATTCGCTAAGGAAACTTCTGAAATATTCGTGCCACTGGCAAATAGATTGGGGATCTCCACTTGGAAAGTGCAACTTGAAAATCTTTGTTTCAAATATCTTAACCATGATCAGTATCAGGAGTTGTCATCCAAGCTTGTGAAGTTCTTCGATGAAGCTGTGATTACTTCTTCCGTAGAGAAGCTGGAGCAAGCTCTCAAGGCAGGATCAGTTTCTTACCATTCTCTCTCAGGCAGGCACAAAAGCTTGTTCGGTGTCCATTCCAAAATGTCCAAGTACGATCTGCTCTCTCTCTCTCTCTCTCACACACAAATAATCATATTTGGAATTACCCAAATGCACATATAGAAGCAACACATGCTCAATCACATTCATCGTTAAAGCTTCCATAAAAGCTAAACTAAGCAATAGAGTATCTCGTATTTTCCCCCCTGCCTCGGGTTGTCTTGCGATACCATCTACTCTTCAGTTTCAATATATCACATTCCTTATTCATGTGAGTTTCAATTATTAAAAATATGTATTGTTGGCATACTACTTCGGTTGGTGAGTTAAGTTTTCCGTACACTTTGATGTGAATTTGTTCTCATCTAGTCTGGTGTTGCAAAATTGTTCTCTATTAATTTGGTCCTCTACTCTCTGCTGGGTTCAATATCTGCTTTGGTCATCAGTCATCTTATCATAGGTTCATATCTCACTATCCTTTGCTCCAACTTCTGGCAGAAAGAAGCTAAATATGGAGGAAGTTCACGATATCCATGGGTTAAGATTGATTGTCGAAACGGAAGAAGAATGTTACAAAGCTCTTCAAGTTGTCCATGATCTATGGCATGAAGTACCTGGGAGATTCAAAGACTACATAGTGTATCCCAAGTGCAATGGGTAGGCATTCTTTTATTTTGAAGATTGTGTATCTATTGATTTCTCATATCGATAGAATTAATGTTGTTTTACCTATTTGCAGATACCAATCATTACATACAGTAGTGATATGTGACAGTATGGTTCCTCTCGAAGTTCAGATCCGAACAAAGAAGATGCATCTACAAGCTGAGTATGGCTTTGCTGCTCACTGGAGATACAAAGAAGGCGAGTGCAAACACTCTTCATTTGTTCTTCAGATGGTTGAATGGGCACGTTGGGTCATTTCTTGGCAGTGCGAGGCAATGAGCACAGACAGGTCGTTTCTTGGCATTTTTGATTCCATGAAACCACCTTGTATGTTCCCTATCCACTCAAAAGATTGCGAATTTTCTTGCAAACCTCAATGCGGTTCCGATGGACCTGTGTATGTTATCATGATTCAAAGCGATAAGGTTTGGTTATGGCACTCATATTTTTTCTCAAATATACATATCTATAAAATAAGATTTATGTGGCCTGATCTTATACTGGATTGCTAGCAGATGACTGTACAGGAGTTACCGGCAAACTCATCTGTGATGGATCTTTTGGAAACAGCGGGTCGAGGCAATTGTAGATGGAGTTCGTATGGATTCTCTGTGAAAGAGGAGCTGAGGCCAAGAATAAACCATGAAGCTGTGAGTGATCCAAATTGTAAGTTGAAGATGGGGGATGTGGTAGAGCTGACTCCGGCCATACCAGATAAGTCGCTGCCCGTCTACCGGGAAGAAATCCAGCGGATGTACGACAAAGGATCTTACCAGATCAAATGCAATGTGTAGCCATAGTAAGTTCACCTCGCTCCAATTCATTATTGTATGTACCCATTGACGACATAAGTCTGTACGTTCTTGTAAATATAACGCAACATATATTTATACAAAAAAAGGAAAAAAGAAGTACCTATTGTATGTAAGGTGATGGCTGGCCGAGCTTCTTTCTTCTTTATAGCATTAGATTAGATATTTACATTACATACGAATATTTGTATGTAAGGAGAGCTAGTTTTACAACTCCTCAAATCAACAAATTACACAGAAGCTTGAAGGGACGAAGAAGAAATTATACAAAAAATTGTCCTCATTACAGTGATTGAAATCATAATTTATTTTCTGTAAACCTAAAATAAAGTGTTTTTATTCATTGAACACAATCGATTAAAAATTCGATTACATATATGTGTGTGTGTGTGGTGATGATCCCACTTTCGCATCGGAGTTTGATAGAATACAGAAAGTAATAAACTAATCGATCTGAATTCTGATCCGCCTAAAAAAGGAAAAGGAACATTCCCTCTCTCCCAAAAAAATTACAGTGATTCTCACCAGCTTTCAATTCTCAGGTAAGCAATTCTCCAATTCTCATACTATTATGAATAATTGAGTGTTTTAGTAGGTAGTAAATAATGGAATATTCTGCACATGTGCCCTATCTGGGAAGTTAGTGTTGGTTGATTTGTAGATTCTAACAAATAATGTTTGATGAATAATTGAGTGTTTTCTGTTTCTACTTTTTCTGGGAAGAGCAAAGTAGAGAGAATGTTGTGGGAAATTAAAGTCTTTATTTTGTCAAAGTTGGGAGAGTCGTTTTTGTCCAAGTTGGTGGAGCAGACAACAGACGACGCGCACAACAACGTAAGTGTAGGACTTCGAACTCAGTTTGAAAACTCTGCAGAAAAAACTGAAGTCATTGAATGCCAAGGCATTTGATGTGGAGGAGGAAATCAAGAATGCAGAACTTTCTGGTGAAAAGAAAAGGAAACGAGAAGTTGAGGAATGGTTGGGTGAAGTCAAATCTGTTGAAAAAGAAATTTTTGAGTTGGGGAGTCAAATAGAAATCAAAATTGTGTGATGGTTTTCCCTTACATGAGGGGTGAGACATTCATCCATACATGGAAAAATAGTTTAGTAGAACTAAAGGAATGTGTTGTGGAGCAAGACGGCATAGGAGAAGTTGACCTTTTTAAAGTATTGAAATATAGATTTGATCGGTTGAATAGGAATCATCAGAGACAGAAGATGAAGAAATATGTAGAGAATATTTGGTTGGGAAGTTCATTTCAGAGGGGTTGCTGGATCCAAGAAACAGTAGGAGAGCACAAGTTCACCAAGGTCATTCCATATTGAATAAATTAGTGAATGCGTGCTTATTGGAAAGCTGTGTTAATGACCGTGATAACAAATGCGTGAAGATGCATGATCTTGTAAGAGGTATGACACGGAAGATAGATGAGGGGAAATATATGGTAAGAGCTGGTGACAAGTCTTTGATGAAAAGCCCCGACGAACAGGAGTGGACGAAGGGTCTTGAGAAGGTATCGTTAATAATGAGTGGCATAAGTAGCATTGGAGATGGAATATCTCCGGATTGTCCTAATCTCTCGACATTGCTATTACTGTTGAATCCTTTAGAGGTTATCTCAAATTCATTCTTCTCCAGAATGCAAGGACTATGCAATCTTGACTTAGTATCTCACTATTATCTTATAATGAGCTGGTCTTGTGTGGATGCAACCTTAAAGATGAAGGAATATAAGGAGAGGAGATTGAGTACCTAACAGTTAGTAAATGCGAGGGTCTAAGCATCTGCTTTGTGGATGATTTATCAGTATTAAATAACCCCACATCCCTCAAGCTGTTGAGAATTTCAAGTTGTGGAGGAATATAGTGCATTGTGAGGAGTGAGCATGGATTTTCATCTCAATTCTCAACTCTTGAAAGTATTCAATTGGAGGAGTTAGAATATTTGAAGGGGATTGTGATCAAGAAATGGGAATTTGGGGTTGCAGCTGCACCTGCACAACCTCTGTTTTCCTCTCTTAGATGGCTCATTATTAGCAAGTAACAAGATGAAGAAGCTCGGGTTACAGATAATGGGAGTTCCGAACCTTGAAGAAATTTCAGTTAACTTATGTGGAGAATTAAAGAGATATTCGAAGAAGAAGAAGAAGGGAGAGGTTCTGTCACGGTGTCACCCTCCCCAAATTTAAAAAGTTGAGTTTAAAACAGCTGCCAAGACTGAAGAGCGTATGCAAGGAGACAATGATGTGCAAGTCCATCGAGTTTATCTAAATAAAAAAGTGCCCAAGATTGAAGAATAAATTTCCAGTGCATATTGACGATCCTCCACCACCCACACCGAAACATGTATGGGTCGAGAGAGAATGGTGGGAATCATTGGAGTGGAACATCAATTCAAACCTCCCTCAACTCCTCCAGCCCTTGGTTCATTTCTACTAAAGTTTGTTTGTTTGATGTACTTTAACCTTAAAATATAAATCATCATATGTCGCACCGAAACTTGTCGCAAGGCGGGAGTTTGTTCACAAAATACAGCTCAACATACTTAGATAATAGCGGGAAAGGTTACATTGTGCATACTAAGATGGGGACATTCAAGTTCTGAGGCAAAATTATCCATTATCTGCCATTGACTATAACTAAGCGCATCATACAAGCAAAAGCAACAGCCCCAACTACTTGATACATATATCAGTTGTTATATATTACAATTACGCTACAAGCCTACTATAGGATTCTTACCTCGACTGTTTGGCTCCAAGGGGAAATGAAACGCGCTGAGCTCCTTGAGACAAATTTCTCCGGTCTTGAGATGGATTCATGTTAGTGTTGGGATTGGAATTGGCATCGGCCAACTCTTCATCCTCTTCTGTTTCTTCAGGTGGTTGCGAGTTGTGCCTCTTTGGAATAGCAAGCTGATAATTGGGGTTGATCAAGGTGTCCTGCTCCGGAGGCAAAGGAATACCCGGTCCAGAGATTGACTTTGGCAACGGGACCTTATTTCTGCTCCTAGCCAACTCCAGTAGCACCTGATGAGGGATTAGGTGTAAAGTGGTTGCACACAATTCTATAATGGGAGAAGCGTACCAACTACCAAGAATATACGAGTAGACATACAATAGGAGTTTCTCATAAGATCATCATCACACAGTTACCACTATTTAAACTCATTCTTGTCATTATCTAATCAAGGATGTTATGATAAATAGAAGAAGTATTGATTATGATACTACAGAATTGAGCTAATGAAATGATCGAGTCCATAACGATGGCTATTCAGTAATGCAGCATCAACTAATACCATGAGCGAACTAACATTAAATATCAGTTCAAATATAATGCAATGAACAAACATTCTGGACTATCTGCAGACTTTAGATCAGATTATTGACAACATATTGTATGTGTCATTCTCCAAATGAAGAAAACAAAAACTATTGGAAACATCAAAATTGGAGAGTATCCAAACACACCCTCTGTCCCATTAAAAATGTACAATAGCCTCAGCACGGATGTTAAGAGTGTTGAGTTATTTCTAAATTATAATAATTAATAAAAGATGATAAAGAAAGTTACTTTTTAAATAAAGCGTAGTTTATAATAAAAGAGAAGAGAGAATGTAATTTTTTAACATAAAAGTAAAAAAATTAAAAGTATTTTGTATATATTAGTTTTCATTTTGGAAAATGCACGTAATGAAATGAAATGTCCCAAAAAGGAAAGTGCACATTTTCTAATGGGACGGATGGAGTATCCGAGTTTGCATAAAACAGGAGAGCAGTTAACTTGTGAAGCTCGTTAGGCAATCCGGATCTTCTATTGCATAATAATGCGATATTTTCTATTACATTGATAAAATCATGACACATGTCAAGATATCATTAATGCAATAGGAAATGTTACCCCATTAGACAATAGAAGATCTCATTCGCTCATTAGGATCCTTACGACAGCATTACATTATATAGACTCATGAGCACCATATCCTATAATCAAACAGTATCAAAACAAGTACCAAGCTAAAGAAGCAATCAAGTCCATAAAATGTCTACATAGTAATGCAGCACCAACTACCATCATAAGCAAAACTAGGTCAAGCATCAGTTAAAATTTACTTCACAAACAGCACTTGACACATCAATAAAAGTCGAGCTGGAATTACCTCTCGAGGTGGAGGCTGCGAGAAACTAAAATTGACTTTGGACTGAATGGCAAGCTTTACATCATCAGAATCAATGACAGATTTCCCAGCATGCTCTGCATACACCTGTGAATCAGTCAGCACATCCACTACATAGCGGTACCACAGCTCTAAAAACTGGTTTACAACTCGAGGTTCGTAATCATCAACACCCATTGATTTCAATAATTCCTTTACGATCTTTGCGTCCTTCGGCATAACTTCTTCTGCTCCCTCCGCCATTCTCACGCACTAAAATTTGCTTCTGCAACAATTCCCAAAATTTACCAATCTATCAGAAAAAAATTAGTGTATGAGCCTACGATACTACCATCTAAATTAGTAAATCACAGTGAAGTAGAACCCCTCCCAAATACATACTCAAATGAACTTCGCACACATTTGCGTGCAACTTGTATATGATAGTTAAACAATATTTTACGAGGAATTCATATATCTACTCATTCAAGGTATAAAATTCATGTCTTCTAACCAAACAAAAAGTTGTACAGCAAAAACTATGCTTTAACTTCGGATTACTACCCTCAATCACTGCACAAAAAATGCTTCTTTATTGCGCCAGCATGTATATATACAGAGTGATAGATCTAGAGAGAGATACCTCAGTGCAAATGTTTATGTGAATAGTGAGAAATTTTGAGAATTGAAGTTGCGGAAATGATCAAATGAAGTGATTGAAGAGGATCCAAAATTTGGGGGTAATTTTTGACAATTAGGGCTCGGTAAGGGACTGTTTGGTTGAAATCTCACCCAATACATGTAAACTAATGGGCTCAAACAAATGGGGCCCAATAACTGTGAATGGGCTTATTGGATGTGTCTTGAACTTTTCGAGTAATTTTAAATATAGCCACTAAATATACTACTATACCCACCAATTAAAAATATTAATAAAATTAATAAAAATATATTATTATAGTTTCACAGCCCTTAATTCAATTAAAAATTTAAAAATTTTAATCATAACCATCAATTTCAAGTTACAATAAAAATATATAAATCTTAATAATAGTCCTAAAATATAGAATACACATATACGAAATTTAATCGTAGCAGTCGATTTTAAGTTGCAATAAAAAAATATAAATCTTAATCTTTTTATAAAATTTTAACTATGAATTTAATTCGGAACTTAGTGACCAAACTTAATCACATTTAGCATGTATTTTCGGTGATTTCTTTATTTATATAATTTTCTATGTATATATTTTTTCCATTTGATAAGTTTTATTTTATTTATGTAACTTTGCATAAAAAAATTATACGGGACTGTGAATTTTTAATTTTGAAAGAAAAATTTGTTGAATTTAAGTTAAATTGGTTGTTATATTATTATAATAATATTTTTTTGTTTTAATTATTATTATTTTATATTGATGGCTATAATAAGATATTTGGAAACTATATTTAAAATTACTCTTTCTTATACTCCCTTTGTCCCAAATGACCTCCTTATTTGTGCACGCAGACCAACATAATCTCCTTCTTTTCGTTTATCTCAATACACTTAAAACACAAAAAATTATTATAAAAAGAAATGGGTCAACTTTAATGGGACGGATGTAAATGAAAAAAAAAGGCCAGAGGGAGTACTAGTTATTAATAATCTATTAGTGAACTAATAATACTCTCTCCGCCCCAATAAGCATGACACGAAACTTTTAGGCACAGTTATTATGTAGAGTGTATAAAGTAGTGTAAGAATGATAAAAGTGATAGGTCCACACCTTTTTAAAGGGATAATTTTTACTATTTTAGGAATGTGTCAAGTTTTGTAGAACGTCCAAATAAGAGAATTATGTCAAGTTTAGTGGGAAGAGTATGTTTTTGTTGCCTCGCGCGGAGTCTCTATTTGGCCCTTCTCTGATCTCTCACTCTACTCTTGTTCTTTCTTCTCTTATTAATATTTATTTATTCTTCCATATGTTATTTTATATACTTACCAATCAAATTCATATTAATTGATGGTTCTATTTAGAGAGGTTGAGAGTATTAATACTACGAAGAACAATATCAATGATCCAAATTGCACATAAATTTCCTTTTTATATAAGTTAGAACCTATTATGTCATTAATTTGTATCTTAGCAAAAAATATCCCTTGATAAATTACTCTAACAAGTTCTATGGCTCTGTATAAAGAAAACAATTCTCACACAAGTTAAGTCACATATTCCATCAGATCAGCTCATTAAGGATGGTAAGCATATAACAAATGCAAATAATAGAAAAGACATGTAGTTACAAAGGATGAAAAAAAGAAAATTAAATTAGGTAAAATTGATAAAGGGGTTGAGTAAGTAGGTATGTATGTATTCTTCTATCAAGATGAATAAGTCTCCACTTTTTTCCTAGTGTGATATCAACAAGCTGCAGGTTGGGCTTTTGTAGTTTCAGATCAGTGATCACTCTAGATTTGATGTGTCTGAACTCCAAAGGCTCTTTGTCTGTAAAGAACTTGCAGCTTCACCAGAGTTCTGCTGCATTAAGCATGTAAATAATTGTGTAATGCAAAAGTAGCTAGATGGAAATCACTTCTCTCAATTGAATTAATTATGTAAAATATGGTATACAAATACTAAAATGTTTGTGTATATAAATTGCTGGATACTGTTTCTGAATAGGTTTTCAGAATATGTCACTTTTCCACACCAAAAAATAAACATTTTCAACAAGTCTAGATTTAAGGTTTTAGGATATATTTTTAAACAATAGCTTTTTTCTTTTTATAGACCATTAATGTGCATACCTGCTCATTGTTGTAATCGCGACCCGGATTGGTATCGGGTTCTTGGTGGCCGCCTGAAAAATTAGGGGTTAGAGGTTCCATATTAGGAAAATTAAAGTACTTGGATCCGAGCCTCGGCATGACTGATGAAGATTTTTTTCTGTAATGGTGAGGTGTACTATTAGTCTTCATCGACTCATTTTCCATTTTTGAACCCGTGTTCGGTGTTTGGTTTTCTGATGAGGTTTCAGAACTTTGAAATGGAAAGCCGGGTCTGTTCACTAGGGGTTTTGACCCGAATCTTCTTGGCTTGAGTTGGGCTTCACTGCCACTCGAAGTAGCCTGTTGTGTAGCTTCATGGCTCGACTTTCGCTCTTCTGGAGTTCGCCAGTTATTATTACGACATTTCTAGAAATCAAATAATTAATAAGTACATGATTATCAAGAAAGTTCAATGAGAATTCATGGTTCATGTTTTCTATTACAAATTAATTGTGTATAGCCGTATAGGATGTGTGTGAAACAAACCTGAAGATGACTTGCCACTTGCATTCTTGTTAGGCCAGGCACATTCATCATGTCTAGGATGTCTTTTGGGAAACACCCTAATTAAAGAGTAACTCAGCTAATTAATACATAGTTAAATACATGTTTTATGTCAAATTGCATGCATAAACTATCCAAACACACACACAAAAATTAAAAGAATCAAATTATCAATTCAAGCCATGATGATATTAATTAAACTTACTTCCTTCACCAAGTGTTTCAACTGCATTCATGAACTTGGCATGCAGTTCTTGAGTCCACTGGGTACACGTCTTTCTCCTCACATAACCCTTGTGCTTCATCATCATATGACTTCCCGATACATATTCCTCGCCATAATCATCATCATCATCTCTACCTCTACTTTTACCCTTGTTCTTCATCATCATGTTAGGGTTAGGGTTAGGGTTGGGGTTTTCGTTTCTGGAATGAACCACTTCCCCAAGCTCAACATGGGGTACCGATCCAAGGTTGTTGGATGCAATAAACAACTCCCTTGCCCTCTGCATTCGCATCTTCTCCCTCGCAACATGTTGCCACAAACATCTGAGGAACTCCATTGTGAGAGGCTTCTTCAGGTACAGGAATGCCCCATGTTCAATTGCCCTCATGGCCATGAATGCGTCTTCGTCATCGGATAACACTATTTAAATTTGAAATATTAATTATTAGGAAATGAAAGAGGAAATTGAAGAAAGTAAATGAATGAAAGAATGTGCTTACAAACAACTGGGATGCACAAGTAGAGGGCATGTTGAAGAAGTTTGAGACCATGGAGATCGGGAGAGTTGATGTTTGCCATCACTACATCAAATGTGGTCTTTCCAGTTGGGAGCATCGCTATTGCAGCAGATGCATGCTCCATATATGTAACTAATCATCTCAATAACTTAGTATATTATTAATATATATAGCTAGCTAGAAAAAAATATATATATATTCTCATAAAACAAATATATAGCTAGTGACAATAATAAGAAAATTAGTCATATAATTAACCAATCCACATGTGTGTGTGTGCATACAAAATATAGAGATTAAATTTATTTGAAAATCGTGTATGTGATAAAACATGTTCAAAAATGGTTGTAAATAATTAGGCTGAACATAAGAATCTTTCTTGACGGGATGTTTTAGTTAATTTCTTTAAAATTCCCTTCTTGCTCTCTAATTCTTTATTATACTCATTCTCTCAGTATAAATTTTAAGAAAAATTAAAAAATGTATTTTTGACAAACAAATGAATCCATAAAATTATATATATATATATATATATAAGATTTAAAATATTAAATATTTTGTAAATCATTTTTCTTGAAAAATAAAATAAAATTAAGAAGGAAACTACAATTCTAGTCAGAGAATGTTCTTGAGCCTATCTATTAATACAACTCTGATTTCATTCTAACTGCTCAATTTATGACAAACATAATAGTACTCCATTTTTAATTAATATTATATAAGCTAGATATATATTCTGGGTCTTCTGCACGAGAGTTTCACTTCTGGTAATTGAAACTCATTTACATACTTTCAAATGAATACATACACAATACCACTAACTAAATGAATCAGATATTCATTACCTATCCAAAAATATAGAGATTAAAAAAACGAATTAAAGCAATGTCACAACAGGCATATTCATCATTAATAGCTAGCACAGATACAGCTTTATAAAAAATAAATCAGCAACTTGGATTAATATTGTAGAGGTTCTTGAGACAAGTGAACATACAATATTCTCTCATTCACAGATACAAAAATTATAAAAAGGGGGAATTATGAAGCTAGGGATCTGATATCAAAAAATTTATTTAATATGTCAAGCTCTAGCAATAAAAAAAAATCGAGAGCTGTTAACTACTGAGACAACACTTTTCACCCAAAATTTAAATTAGAGAACAAGAAAATTCTCTTCCACTAAAAAGTCTTGCTCCAAGGGAACCACTGTATCTGATATGATGTTTTAATTTAATTGTAATAAAGTAAAAAAGAAAAAGAAAAATATGTACATACCTTTGTACTGACACATTTCGAGTTGTTTGGCTGTATGAATTAAAGCTTGTTCATCATGATCCACTAACAAAACATGAATTCCATGCATCACAGCATGGAAATTATAAGCCTCTGGAGTGGTATTTCTACCGACTTCCCACATAATGAGCTGATTTTTTCTACACCTGAAAATAAATGAATAAATAAATTAAAACCTAAAAATAAGAAAGTATTAAAAAATGAATCATTGAAATGAGGATGAGGATGAGTATGAACTACACAGAATTTGCAGATGTAATTAATCAGACCAGAGATGTATGGAGGAGCCAAATACAGTGAAAATGAAATTTGAAGAGAGTATCTGTATTTATTTATACTAGTTGTTCTGATCTTTTGTGATAACTGTATTAATTAATTACATAGTAATATTAGTAAATTTTATTTAGAGCATGTCTTTTTTTAAAATACAATTTTATTAGATTTAATTTGAACTGAGCAGCAAGTTTCTGATCTGGAATCAGATATACATTGTCAAAAGAATTATTACAACAAACCTAAATATTTAGGATTGAGAAAATTAATTTTGACTTGAATACTTTTCAAAATACAGAAGGTCTTGGTGCTGGAAATCCAACGGCCATTTTGTGCAGAACAGGTAAAAATTGTCTTTATTTGGAATGAAAGTTAAATCTTTTAATATGTATTTTGTGAACTGGAAAAGCAGATTTCAAATTTTAAAAATCTGAAAACTATTTTTTCCTTATTACATAATCTATAACACTGGATTCTAATAAAATTTCTACAATTAAACACCACACAAACTTATCCAGAAATATTTCATAGAAATTATAAGTAGCCAAACTTAAGTTACCTATCAGTGGTAAATTACTCTCATCTTCTGAACGGTTACTTTTTATTTAGAGTATTCTTGGTTATATAAAATGATGATATGATTGCAATGCGATTCAATATATATTGTGCATCACAAAAAAATCACTGCATGCGACTGACTGATGTGGCATGTTATATAGATAAATAATATTTTCAAAAATTTTCATTAATTATCATTTTTTGATTAAAATTTATTAATATTATTTAATTAATATTTATTTCATATAAAATAATAAAAAATGAAAATTATAATGACTCGTATATTTAATGTCATTATGATCAGTAATAGATATGTTAAGTTTTGTCTACTGCACATGGTGGAAAGATTCTATTGTGCATCGATCATAGGCATTATTATTCATGAGAAATGATTATGAATATATAGCTAGGCTTTATGAAGAGGTAAGAGATTTGCAGTTTGAAAAAAATGGATAATGACAAATACACAAACTAGCTCAAACGTTGTCCAAATATAATAGTAAGAAATATTAATTAGGAACAATTGACATTAATTCCGACATCATCATATATTCTCTTGCAAATTGAACGATGTCTCTGCTAACGAAAATGCTTAATTATCACCATAATCGTGGTGGTATTCTCCGCTTATTGAATCCAAGCAAGTAGCAACGAGAATTCAGGGCCAAGACAATACACCAATTTCCAAGAGAAGTCTGACAATATAATTCAGATATTAATTAATGTTAATTGTTAATTACTTCTAACGTTTTGATAGTTAGAGTTACAATTTTGTATAATGATGGACAGAATGCTATTTTTTGTTATTATCTTAAAAAAGAAATTAAATTGCACATGGAGAGAACCATAATTATTATCATTAATTTACAAACTATTATATATATGTGTGTACGTGTAACGTTCCAAAAATGGCTTTGCTGACATTAATTCATTTACATATATATCTTACGAGTCATCATCATTTACTTAATTCCTTAAAATATGAAGTTTTCAACTTTCCCTCCAAACAATTTTTATATATATACAGATAATCTCAAATGGGTTTATTATCTTTTCCAGCTAAAGTGATGTTTAACATTTTAATTTATTGTTACATATATTATAATACATATATGTAGCAAAACATTACTAGCTACCATGTTAGCTGGAATACATGAGTATTTAATGGTCTGTAATTAAAATAATCAATCAAGAAAAATATTGAATTATTAATTTGTCTTTGACTACCTAATTATTATCAGTCTTATCCCATGACTCATCATGTCTTATGTTTAAGTTCTTTTATTTAAATCTCGATCAAATTTTTTAATGATTTTGAGGATAAAAAGTTTGTTGAGACAATTAGTTAATAAAATTTAAACTTTTTGATGAAGAGTAGCTTTTATATATATATATGAAAATTTTCAATGCTAAAAATGTAACTAAAGCAGTTATTAGATTTATTTCGGAACGACTTTAACAACTAATAGAATTAATACAATTATTTGAATTAGGAACTTGCGTTCCACTACATTTTAATTAAGCCTTCAAAATTGAAGTGCTAATAGTATATTAAACTGTTGAGAGGATAGACAACGTCGTTGAGATTTTCTAAATCGGAATATGATCATGTACGAATGTGTAATCGTTAATCAATGGCTCTTCGTTGTCTTACTCGTCTCACCGGAGTTCTGTATATGATTAGCATAAAATGTCAAACAAAACGAAAGTACAAAAAATCCTCATAGTTAAAAACAATACAAAAGATCAAGACATATACCTTGTTATCATTGTAATTAGGGTCAAGTGGATACCCTTCTTGGGGCGGGCTCGGGTTAGTGATTTCGGGTTCGGACTGCCTAACCGAATAGTCGTGGATAAGGCAATCCATATCCGGAAAATTAAAATATTCATCGGACGTGTGTTTAGGGTTCGACAAAGAGTCTGCAGTCCCGTAATGTTGAGGAGTACCATTGGTCATGTTCAATCCGTTCCCCATTTTTGCCCTATTGTTAGGTGTTTGGATTTCCCAACGGGTTTCGGAGCTATTGTCCGTTTCTTGAGTCGTAGGTTGGACTTGACTCGAGGAGGGCTTGTTCACTAGAGGCATCGATCCGAACCTCCTAGGCTTGGGTTGGATTCTAGTTCCATTTGGAGGTGATTGATGAGTGGATTGTAGGGTTGGCTTTCTCTCTTCTGGAGATCGCCAATTATCATTGCGACATTTCTATTAATAAAATTGAATATCATTACATATACTCAAAAGAAAGTGTTTAGTTGATTAATTTATTAAGAATATACAAAGTAGAGGACTGGAAAACAAACTTGGAGATGGCTGGCGACTTGCATTCGGGTTAAGCCGGGCTCGTTCATCAACTCTAAGATCTCTTTTGGAAAGCACCCTATATTTAAATCAACTCAAATAATTAATCCCTTTGTACGTATAGTAATTAATATAAGATGTGATAGAAAAAGTATAATTAAGATGAAAGTGATGATGAACTAGTAGTGAGTACGTACTTCCTTCGCCAAGTTGTTCAACAGCATTCATGAACTTGGCGTGCAGCTCTTGCGTCCACTCAGTACACATCTTTCTCTTCACATTACCATTTTGGCTCATTCCGTTGTTGTCCGAATCGTATTCTTGGTCGTAATCACCATATCTACCTCTACTCCTGTTCTTATACCTGCCCTTGTTCTTCATCATCATGTTAGGGTTAGGGTTTTCGCTCCTCTGATGGACCACATCCCTAAACTCGACTCCTCGTACCGACCTTAGGTTATTGGTTGCAAGGGGCATATCCCTTTCCCTAATCATCCTTGTCCTCTCCCTCATAACATGCTGCCATAGGCATCTAAGAAACTCCATTGGTGGAGGCTTCTGGATACAAAGAAATGCCCCATTTTCAAGAGCCCTCATTGCCACGAATGCGTTGTCATCATCCGCCATCCCTAATTAAATAAATATTAATTGTAGGAATGTATATATCTATGTGCTAAGAAAGCTATCTGAAACTTACAAACTACTGGGATGCACAAGTTGAGTGAATGCTGCAGAAGGAGCTTGAATCCATGGGGATCAGGAGTGTTGATGTTCGCCATCACGATGTCGATTTTCGCATTTTCAAGCATCGATATGGCAGGAGTTGCAAGTTCAGCACAAGTCACTGTTATGATTATTACAACATCAAAAATTTGCAGTTTCATTTGTGAACTAAATTATGTATTTTGGCATCTGTATGTCTGTCTTACCTTTATACTGCCATATTTGGAGTTGTTTTGCTATGTTTAGGGCTTCTTCTGCGTCGTGATCAACTAGCAGAACATGAATTTCATGCATCATTGCATGGATAGAAGCCATTGGTACGTTGTTTATGCGTTCTGTCCAAAAATTACCTACTTCCCAAGTCATGATATGTTTTTCTCTACAAACATTAAAAGTACAAAGAAATAATACATTAGTACTGTGTAAGAATATTGAAAAAGAAGACGATTAAATCAGAGAAATGAGGGGGAGATGATGATTACAGAATGCAGAGTTAAGTAATCAGGAGATATGTGCAGCTAAAGATGGTGAAAATCAAAAAGAGAAAAGGCTACATTTATACTAGTTTGTTAAAGACGACTCTAATATTATTTAGGAATTTAATAAATTTATATTTATTACAGAAATCTTCTTTAAATTTTTAGTATTAAATTTATTTGTATAGGTAATTTAAATTTCAGAGATACTGGTAATTGTTTATATGATTCATTAAATTTTTTTAACTTAATTTGTTGATAAATTAAAATTATTTTAGTTTAAACC
>JAPKLX010000011.1:939837-971981 GCA_026898415.1 Leonotis leonurus
TTTTTAACTTAATTTGTTGATAAATTAAAATTATTTTAGTTTAAACCTAGCATAGACAAATGCCGTAATTTTATAAACTAAAATTTTACTATATTAAAATAAAATTTAAAATTAGAGCCACTTTTGAATTTTATAAACTAAAATTTTACTGTATAGTAAACTCAAATAATAGCCACACGTATAAAAAATCATAAATCTAGCCTTCTATGTCTATAATACCCTCCATCTAATTAATTCCTTCAAAATACTACAGAATTTAAAAATAAAATTTGGTTTATAATTAAATACTATACCCTACCATATGAACCCTGGACATGAATTTATAATAATAATTTATTAATACAATACACCGATGAAAAATAATTAAAGGAGAAACAATAATTATGAAAGAATAGTTTTTTAATTAATTAATGAAAGGGCAATAAAGGAAAAATAAATATAGAATGGTTACTATTTCATTATAAAATTAGAGATGATTAAAATTTGTGTTTGCTATATTAATTTGGCTAAATCTAACTATTTCCCCAAAATAAAAAGGGAATACAGAAGGCTTGAATATTGACAGAATAAGCATATATTGATACAAGAAATTCAATCGTAGTCAAAACGGAATTTTTTTAGATATACGGTGATTTTAGATTTTATAGATTTTTAAGATAGATTTACCTAATTATAAAAAATATGGTATTCACTTGCAAATTAATCAATATCATGCAATTTAACATCTGTCAATTGTGGTATTGGTTATTATGGATCGCATACCAATTATAAATAATTAGTGGGGTTAATTAAGTTATTACATATATATATATATATATATATGTGTGTGTGTGTGCTGACCACAAAAATTTTCATAAAATTATTGCTTTACCACAATATATCGAATGCATAATTACTGGAAATTAGAAAAAGAAAAGGAAATGTGGAGAATAAAAAACGAGCTCGTATGAACTTCCTATTATTATCCTTACCAAATTAATTACAGCATGCGTGCAATATTATTTCCAGAATGGCTCTGGTGATTTTTCATCAGCATTTTTTGAGTCGTCAAATTACTTTCTTTAATATCGAATGCATAAAGTCAACTTTTCAACTTTCCCTGCAATTAATTATTAATGGAATACTACTATTTTACATTTAAAATCTGTTTTCTTCTCCAAAAAAATAAAATAAATCATTGTAGGGTCTTCTAGTTTTATGTATGTATTGACTCATCCAGTGGTGTAGTGCATTGCTTAAAAGTGATATATATATATATATATATGTGTGTGTGTATAGTGGACGATCATGTTCAATTCATATACTATCAATTTTTATAAATACTACTATAATTGTTAATATAAAAATAATAAGTTTTAATCATTTTATTTAAATTTGTTCTTCAGTATCCAATTACGATAACTGGTACCTCTACTATTATTAACGGCATGACTTATCATCACTTATGATATTTAATCTAAGATGTGACTAAATTTTGATTTCGATTTTATTGATTAATTTGTAAGTTTGCTATTTATATTTCTAGGCGGCTACTATACTATATTTACTTCAAACTTATTGTCATTTTGTGTGAATTATCGTACGAATTAATCGCACTATATATAAGCAAATGATTTGTTCCAAAATTTTTAATTCAAAATTTAAAAATCTAGTAGTTTTTTTTAACCTTTTTTTTATCGTATATACCATGGTCCTATAATATTACTTTTCATTTGAATGAAAATAAGGACAAGTGAAGGGTGTAAATGAGAAAGAGGATGTCTATGAAAATAGAAAGTTAAAGGGTGACATTTTGAAGTTAAATATAGTTAGTCACTTAGAAATAATAAATTTAAAATTAATTAACATATTAAAATTAAAAAATTTGGATCACATTTTAGATCAAATTTCATAGGCATCCTTAATGATAGTGAGTGTAGCAGTTGGTATTTATTATTTTTAGGTAAAATAAAATTATTAGTATTTATTATTTTTAGATTATTAAATGTTTATTTTTATTATTTATAAATATTATTAAGGATTTTTTTTTATCCCTTATCTATATATTATATAAAAACAAAGTTTTCTTTTACCAGCGGTTATTTTTTGTTTTCATTTCGTTGGCTAAAAACATGTCTTTTCATTTCAAAACCAACTGACACCAAGCATTATAAATTAAAAGACATATCTTTTCTATTCAAAATCAACTGAGACCAGCCGATATATATATACAATCAATCACAATGTATGTAGATCAGTGCAAAAACTTATCAGCAAATCGGAGGCTGAAAAATGTGTGTCCTCCTCAACATGGTTCCAAGGGCAGAGTCTAGGTTATGCCTCTGACATTTGCTTTCTCTTTTGGTTCAAATACCTCTGCAACTCCAGTGCTTAATTTCTCATCCATGGCGCAAACCTCCGTGCTATGTTCTGTTCTAGATGTTTTCGGATATGTCTGGAAATGGTCATTAGATGATGCATCCGAATAATTTCTAATCGTATAAACGGAAGCTAGCATGCAGTGGTGGTGACCACTTCTTAAACTTCATATTTGTTGAATTTTGAAAATCCAATCCATATTCTGGATTTCAAAATTGTGTATGAGAGTGTACATTTTCTTGAATGTATGGTTTGACTTTTAATCTATTAATTTTGCTGCAAAATTTTAAAATTCTGTTGGTTTTCTTGCAATTTTTGTTATTTATTTACGAACTTCTGTTGATCTTACATTTGGCTTTAGTTTCTAATTTCAATCTTATAATATGTATTGTATTAGAAAAGAAACATGTATGGAGTCATATGAGGAATGATATCTTTTTTATGTTGCTATAATCTATGAAAATACAAGAAGTCTGAACATGAAGAAATATTATAATGGAGATTTCAAAAATGACATAATTAATTTCTTTTTCTTAATGTATTATAATTGACATGATGACGCTTATTATAAGGTAGAAATTATGTGTTAGTCAGTATTTACCTATTAGGATCAAGTTTTGAGTAGATTGATTAAATTAGATATTAATTAGATGATTTAAAAGCACAAATATTATTATCATTAAACATCACTCTCTATTAATAATTTTCATGTTCATTTGTTGGAATGACATTATAATAGTTAGTAGTACTACTTAACATTCAAAGATGTCTCATAAGATTCAAAACAAAATAAACATTCTAAATTAAATCATTTCTTAGATTTAATAAATAATTATCACTTATGCATATTAAAAAATCATGTAAAGATTGCAGGGAATTTCTAGTTAGGGTAGAAAGCGAAAGCAACCTAGTTAATAATAATTCACTTATGCATATAAATCCCTTATCCCTCGAAGCAAACGAATCCATATATTATTTGTACAACATTTGCAGTTAAAAAGTAGTTTTGAATCGTTAATATTTTGTAATTTACTAATACCCACTCTGAATGAAATCTTTCCTTTTTTATGTTTCATAATTATAATTTATATATATGTCACAAATAAATTTTACTTTATTATTTATTTTTTTTTTAATTTCAATTTAATACTTTAATATAATTATGTGTTTAGAGTAATGGTTTTATCCCATATAGTTATTTTTAAATTTTCAATATTACTTTTAAATATTTTTTTAGATTAATAAATTTAAAATAGAGTATATAATTTTTAAAATTTTTAATTCTTTCAAATAAATATTAATTTATATTTTCATAAGTTAAAATAATAAAATGAGACACTTAATTCCCATCAGCCGGAGTCCAATTGAACACAAATCAGAAAATAAAGTAGGTTTGCCAATTATCTTGCAACAATCAACAAATAACAGCAGACAATTAATGCCAAATTAAAAATAAAATAAAGAAAGAATGATTGAGAAAGCAAAGGGATCAACCAGTCCCACCGAGCACAGACTTCAACTTCTTGACGGTGGCATCATCAAGAAAGGTCGTCTTCTCAACCAGCATCGACGGCAAATCATTGGCGAAAAGTGCGAAATCCGTAAGCTGCAAGCCTGGGTTGGGGCTTCCGAAGGTGGCGAACGCCACAGCCGTGCGGTGTCCGCCGTTGATCTGAAAATGCAGCAACCCTTGAGGGAACACCATGAGGTCGCCCTTGTGGAGCTTCTTCAAGTACACCTTGTTGGCGAAGGAGGAGACGAAGCCGGCGACAATGGAGCCGTGCACTACCAGTAAGAGCTCTGAGGCGCCGGGGTGGGTGTGCATGGGGACCACACCACCCGGGGCCAGGTCCAGGCGGGCGATGGACAGCCCCAGCCCGTTGAGCCCCGGGTACTGCGCATCGAAGGCAGGTGTCACGGCAGCATTGATGATGTTGGTGGTGTTTCCGCCATGGCGGAGGCCGGAGAACACGAAGTCGGCGGTGGTCACATTGGCCTCCGCCTTGCACGAGTACCCCGCGGGGCCCGCGGGGAGGGTGAGGTCCCCCACGCAGAAGTCCTGCACGGACCCCTGCGTGGTGGTCATGTGGAAGAGAGAGAGGGTGAGGAATAGTAGGAGGAGCTTCTGCATTTTGATTCAAAACTAACTAGTAAGTGTGTGTAGGATATGTTGTTGCATTTGCATGGAGGGGTTTATGTAGAGAGGGTTTTCAGGGGCACTTTTTTGAATAATGGAGCTACTTTTGTCCCCACTTTGAAGATTGGGAGTGCAATCATAGCCACAAGATGTTTTTGTGAATAAGATGAATTGGGTATGGATCATATATAGGCATAAATGCTCATTTTAAAAAGTATAGATTATTTGTTTAACTTAGCTAGCTAGTCATTAGAACACCTAGTAAATACATTTAAGGGTCTTTTTTAGATATATTATTCGTCGCATTTAAAGTCACAAGTTCAACACTCGATCCATACTGCAGCTTGATTGAGTTTAAGGTTTAGGAATAAGAGTTAAATTGAGACATGCAGCTTATAACTAACTATCTTCAAATTAAAATAATAAATTATTTAATTGCAAGATAATAGTATCAATTTGAGAAAAGGATCGGAGCTTCTTATTGATGTTTTCTTGCTGGATACTAGCTACGATGCTGAGAAAGAGAGTGGTCCAAAATCAGCACATGCAGAGGAAGAAGAAGACAAGAGTGACAGCCAGAAGGGGAATTAATTTGACAATCAATTAAATTAAGTCGTTGGAGTGTTTCTTACAAGTTGGAAAAGTTATATATGTGGTCTCAAAGATTAATCGTAGCTTTAATTTGGTTGAGGTTTATGGTGTTAAGGATATGCATGCCACTGATTCCTCATATCATATATTGGAGCAGAGTTGAAGTCCTGTCCTGTGCTATACCTCCAAATCTCTTTGGTGACAAACGAAAATGTTCGTTTGAAATTTTATGGATTGAGATCATTGGCATATATAGGGATAGGATCCGGTGAAAAGTAAGTCTTATATAAGAACTAAAACATATATATGTTATACATTATTTTGATGCATTACACGTAGAATTTTATTGCATAACATGATAATGCACTTTTATTCATTAACCAATGCATCGTAATTTCAATGCATTTTATGCATAAAGTTGATGCATACTTAATCTGGACCATAGATTTTACAAAGATCAACGGTTAAGATTGGTTCCTAGTTCCTATCAAGGATTAGTTCTCATTTAGTGTGATTATATAATCAAGCATTTGAATGATCGAGGGACATAAAAATAGATTAAATTCATAAGGAGAATGATGATTATGGATAAGAATAGAGAAATTTAAAAGTGATAATCATAATCTTATCAATCCGATCAATCAAACCAAACAACACCTTAATGATACTATGGGGCCCAAATTGACCAGTATCATTCACTAACAGTGGCGACACAATAAGTTTAAACTGAATATTATTATATGATAGGTTTTAATTGGATTCTGATCCCTACTTAATCAACGTGAACATGGCAAGTATATGGTTCGATTGTGTGAAATTAGTAAAAAGTGCAGCATAGGTGTTAATAGTAATCTCCATCTCACTGAACATAAGCAATATAATTTTACCATCTTCAGCTACCTTTAACTCATTAGTAAGATACATAACAATATAACACTGAGCTCATGAACTTATCTCACAACATCGGAAACATCAAAGTAGATTGAGACAAAATCTTTTAGAGAAGTCAAGTCATGGGGCCCAATTCTACTTTTAATTACTGTTCAATTAACAAAGTTTATTTAGAAATAGGATGATGCATCTAAGATTGTAGACATTGTCTGAATCCAAAGTCCTGGTATTGAAGGCCTAACTCTACTACATGGCCCAAAAACATTAATTTTTACTGGAGACTTGCATATCTTGTAGCTAGCCACTTAATAATATTCAGGAAATAGTTAGTATCTCATCTCATATTATCTTCTACATAAATTAAATGAAACACAAGATGCAAATCGCAGCTGCACATGACAAATATGTCCAAACCTAAAGAGCAAGGTAAAGCGCAGAAAATAAATATTGAATTAATTCATATACCAATCAATAGATTTTTCCATCTGTTGTTGGAACTTGGAAGTCATCATCAGTAACATCAAGTGGTAACTGAATATCTGAAGTTCATGCATTTCAATTCAAATCACACAAACTACAAGATACCAAAGCACCATATTAGTTAGTTTTTCTGAGACCAATATTGATACAAACGTGGCGATTTTCAGTTGACTTTCAGCTTTTACATATATTCTTCGAATCTTGAACTATAAGTTTGTCAGCAGACGCAGTTAGATCCCCCTCTTCTATCCCCCTACAAGGAAATCGTTCCAACGAGTCAGCATTTCAAGACAAATAGCACATCATAGCTATTCAAACCAAGGAAGATGTCAGACAATAGAGATAAATTTTCAGTCCATTTCAAGATTATTATAGACAAAGTTCATTTCTTCAATCATACACATAACATCAACAGCAAGTACAAACTATTCTATCATGAGGTCATTCTAGAGTCTAGAGCCATAATTCAGCAAGGCAAAATATGAAAATGAGATAGGAGAGTAAGTTGAAGCAGTTTCTTAAAGTAACAGTATCCCATTAGTATACATTACTTTTGGGCCAGTACATATCACATTCAAAGACCCACTCACTAACGACAGGTTGCAACCATATTCATATCAAAAGGCTCATGTTATGGATTATGATACGCTTCAAGTTAATATATAAGATAAGCTTCCCGATAATCACCTTCACAGAACAGCTCCAGGAAACAGGGCAATGTTCTAGAATGCAGAGGCTATTCAGGGGAAAGGTGAAATAAAGAATTACAGGCTGGCTAGTGACTAAAGGGGAGTTAGTAACAGGCTGCAATTATGTTTGGAACTCAAATTATAGAAATATGACAGCACAATCACAAACTTATTTTTCTGCAATTACGTTTTTCTAATAACATAAAAATATACAAATTAGTCCAGATCAAGATGATAAGGCCACTATATACTATGCAATGTCAAGGAAAAGTGGAGCATGAATGCATCTATGGAGCAACAGATTAGTTCATTTCTAATCTAACTATACTACAACTTGCAAGAAATAATTAGAAGATTCAGACAACTGAATGCCTAAGCGATGTGGAGCTACTGACATGATGCAACTAATTAAAATGAGACAATGTTTCTTGTCAAATATCAGTAGAGGAATAAGAAAAATAATGCATTTTATTATCATAGATTCATAGGAGTTAGTGCATACGAAGAACACAAAGCCAATATACCCCATAAAGTGTTAGGGAATGGAACAAAGTGAACAATAGATCGATTGACTGATTCAGCTTTATCCAATAAATTAACCTAAACTTGCAAGAAATAAATAGAGTAAGAAGAGAAATGCCAAGGCAAGGTGGGTCTTCTAAGTAGAGCTAGTTCAGCTCAAATCATACGACTGCACATCATTAGCTTACAATATATACCATAGAATGTCAAGGAAAAGAGGGCCAAACGTTGATGTATCAATTAAGTTCTAATCATATGAACTATAAAAATGCTTGCAAGACAAATAAAGATGTAAGAAACTAAATGCCAAAAAAAGAAGAGTTTTTACCCATTTACAAGATGCATACACCAAAGTGCCATCGAGACTCGGTCTCAATTTCTCTCTCAGTCCACAAGTAAAGAATCTCAATCCATCCAGATCAGTAACGCTCCGTAAAGAAAAAAATGGAATCTTGAATGAAAAAATTTCGCTATTGCACAAAAAAAATTTGCTATGGCAGACTTCTGATTCATTCAGTTAACACTTTCAGACTTCAAAAGTTGCCTTCTACTGATCAACACGAACGAGAGTACGCAAACTTGCAAGATCGCAGCAACTCCAATAAACATCAGCCCGACTTTCTTCCCCGTGTTGAGACTCTCTTTTTTTGGTGGAGGGCTTGAGTGCCTACGGCGGTTCTCATGATCGTGGCGCCATGCTGGCGGGGGCAAGCGGAGGCGTTTTCTCGGAGGTGAAGGTGGTCGTGAAGGGGTTGGAGATGGTGGTGATAGAGGCGGAGGTGGTGGTGGTCGTGGCGGAGGTGGAGGAGTATTCGGTGGTGGAGGAGTATACGGTGGTGGAGGAGAATTTGGCGGTGGAGGATAATTTGGTGGCGGCGGCGAAGATTCGAGAGGCGGAGGCGGTGATGGGGGAGGCGGCGACGGTGGAGGAGGAGAAAATGCTGGAGGTGGAGGACTCACATTTTGAGATTCAACAATGAGACTGAAAAATCCGAAGAAAATAGCAACGACCAAAGACAGCAATGGCGAATCCATACAAATCCACAATTTCTTCAAATGCAGCTCCTTTACGCTCTCCTTGCATCCGGATTCACTTCCAACACCACAAATCAACCCAACATAGAAAAGGAGAGAGAGAGAGAGAGAGAAAATCAAATCTGATATAGGGGAGAAATTGGGCGCAATCACAGAATCCCGGGTTGAAAATTAGGTATTGAAATTCGACGGAGCCTCAACGATTTCTCGTAGTTTGACGAATCAAGGTGTTAGGGAACCCAGCAATTTGGTCCCAACGTCGATTGATTCTTCAAAAGCGAGACAGGAATTTCAGAACCACGTTAGGGTTACGGCAACCGCATTGGATTCGTTATAACTAATTCAACAAAATGCAGACAAACAAAGAAACATTTGAAGTGATAACAACAATCATGAAAATTGGAAAGAGAAATCCCTTTCTCTTTCCATTTGCCTGACTCTGTTTACTAGAGTTGGATTCCTTTTTTCTCCCCCAATTATCAGAAATGGAAGAGAATAGAAGAGAAATTGGATTTGGGGGAAATGGAAGAGGGAGGGAGAAGGCGGGATATAACGGTTAATCTAATTTTAGAGAAAATTTTTCATTTTTACTTAATTATTGGTAAATAATAATAGTATTACTATAAAACTTTTCCAAATACAAAAAGTGTACTACTATAATAACATGCAGTTGTAAATTAACTATCCTTCATAATGATTTAATAATATAAGTGAATTGTGCATTGCAATTTCAATAATGCCTCATAAATATACACTAAAAAAAGATGAATTTAATTTATATTATTGATGTATATAATGTAGAATAATATATCATAATAAATCATTGGTAGCTTATTGTATTTCTCGAATAAAAATTTTTCATTGTTACAAAATATTGAATTAGTGAAAAAATCATCTTCCTATATTTGTTCCACGATGGAATTCTAATTTTCCATTACAGTGTAAATTTGTAATGAAAAATCAGGGTTAATTGTTGAGGGTTGATTTTCTTTTTCTTATTATAAATAATATACTACTGTACTTATTTATGTAGTAATAACACAATAATTTGGAGTACTATTGAGACCTACCTGTTTCCATTCATAATGATGATAAAAGTACATTACACATTAATAGGACTTCTAGCCTGATATATGCATAACATATGTTTGACATAATAAGTGTTTATTGGGATTCTGTTCTTAATTCAAACATGACATATTTCATTAAAAAAAACTTTCTAAAAATGTAATCCCTCCTCCCTCCCAATAAACATGGTACAAATTTTTTAGGCACTGTTATTAAGAAGAGTGTATAAAGTAGTGTAAGAGTGACAAAGATGATAGGGTCCGCACTTTTTTTAAAAGATAACTTTTACTATTTTATAAATGTGTCATACTTAATGAGAACGTCCAAATAAGAGAATTATGTCAAGTTTAGTGGAACGGATGTAGTATCTTTGTGTAGGAATGACATGCTAGTTCACTCATTCTATGGTATCTTTGAGTTATAATCTTAAGATATGGTTGTGGAATTGTTAAAAAAGTACTCTCTTCATCCCACTAAGCTTGACACCTTTTTTTCGACACGGTTATTAAGAAAAATGTATAAAGTAGTATAAGAGTGATAAAGATAATAGGGTCCACATATTTTTTTAAGAGATAATCTTTTTTTAGGATCTAATTTACAAAAAAAAAGAACAAAATAATAATTAATATATGATAATCAATTACTAATTCATATATTGATTTTTGTCAACTGTGAACAAGAGATGTAAAAAAAAAGTGTAAGTTTCTCTCTTATATTTAGAAATTTATATACAAACACAAACCATCCTTATTCTTTGATGAAGCTAAATTATAGTGTAATGATAGACGACATTTTTTACCTTACATACTTTTGTAGTGGTGAGAATCCGGATAAAACTATGTATTGGTTTCGAAGTTCTAAAATTTTTATTTTTGAAAATTATCAATTTGATAGTCTCGATTCCGATTCTGTTCGGGATTCTAGGATTCTCGAATTCCAAAATAAAAAGAATTAGTTATGATTTTGAATATAAATGTCTCAAATAGTACCGATAAAATTTCATATTCTCACTCATACATAGTTGTGATTATAATTAGGATGTCAATTTAGTCCGAAACTACAGATTGATCCGAACACGAACCCAAAATCGAGAGAGTTAAGATGGAAAATTTATAATACAAAATATTTTTTAGTCCGAACACCAATCCGAGAGGAGTGCCTAATTATAATGTACACACGGTACATTTATTGATAGGGGTGAAAACGGATTGGATACGGGCGGATAGTGCTTGTCTCGTATCATAACCCATATTTTTTTCTCGGATTCGGATTTGAATACGGGAAAGCCGGATTCGAATACGAATTCGGATTATTCGGGATACGGACATGAGACGGATATGGTACGGATCCGGATCGGATTCAAATAAATATATTTCATACAAAAACTATTGATACAATATTTTATAGAAGAATAAATACAAATTATAAGAATTGTATCAATTAAAAAAATACAATTTTTAGGATCAAGAAAGTACAAAATAAATTAAATAATTAAACACAAAGTATCTGCCAATAATGAAATATGCATCTTGAAATATAATTCGAGAATTCAAAATCGGCAAAAAGTAGTTTGCAAAGTTTAAGAACCATAAATGTATCATACAAATTTTGATATGAAGTGCTAACAAATAAAATAACATTTAGCAACTAAATTAAAATTAGATTGTTACACACATATATATAATATAAATAATAAATATTTAAAAAATTTGGATATCCGGATTTATTATGCGGATAATATCCGACAAAATATGAGAAATTTCAGATACGGGCGGATATTAAGTAATCCGAATCGGATTCCAGATCCAAATTCAAATTTTCGGATTCGAATTTGAATTTGATCGGATACTAATTTTTCATCCCAAATTAGATCTCAATCGGATATGATTTCGAATCGGCCGGATAATATCCGCTGAGATTTCATCCCTAGTTATTGAGGTCTTGTCTTTAATTAAATTGAATTTAATATCAGTCGTCATACTAAAATAAACATATAAATTAATAAATAATGGCAACATGAGCATCTCACTGTCAGTCTGGCTCCATCTTCCAACTCATTTTCACACAACATACAATTAATTTTGTAATAAATTTTTGTGTTTTTCAATTTTGTAATATTGCCGGCCATAATTGAACTAAATTTAAGGAAATAGGTGACATAATTGAAGTAGTCATACCATGAAAAATCATACATTTATACATTAAAAAGTATATTAATTTGCATAAATTTATATTTTAAGTTTGTTGTTGGATGTATTAATTGTTTAGCACGTTTGTGTGTGTGTTTTGGGTCATCTTTCGTCGTGTCTAGTCTTTTGTTGGAGTAGAATTATGTCTTTTAATTCGTGTTTTGTTTGTTATTGTTTTGGATGTAGATGGCGAGAAGGAGCTAATGTGATCTGAAATGATGCCAGAAAGTGTCAAAGAACAAAAAGATCGAAAAAGGAGCACGGAATGAACAAAGCTTGGAGCGAGCGTGGGGTCCAGCGGGCGCTGGGACCCCAGCACTTGCTGGGATGCAGTAAAGCGAGGAACAGAGAGCTGCAGCCAGCGGTTGTTGAACTGCAAAAAATCAGAGAAAAGAGGCCACAAGCCAGCGACCGCTAGGAATCCAGCGGCTGCTGGGCCTGCAGAAATCGTGCGCCAGAGTGGTGAAGCCAGCCAGTGGTCGTTGGGTGACAGTTTTCGACAAGTTTTTTAAGTGAAACTAAGCCATTTCTGAACATATCTTCATCTATCTCTCTTAGAACTCAAATATTTTACCCTTAGAACTTCTTTTAGAAGAACTTTATCTTGTAATTTATCTTTGGGGAAGACGGATTTAGGTGGAGATCGATTGTTCCATCCACGTAGTGTAGTCATCAGTATGTATTTATGTTAATTGTTTGCTAGATCATTATATGATTGGATAGGGTGATTGAATCTCTATTGGTTTGTGAACTTCTTATGGATTATTCATGTTATTGTTATTCATGCTCGTTGTTTGGATTATATTTGTTAGCGATTGATCACCGTTGTAATTCGTTAGACGTAGGGTGAGATCGAGAATAATCCTTGTGTCGGATCAATGTTCAATCAACATCAGTTGTAATCGGAAATGTATTGACCGAGTATTCGTTTGATATCTTGAATTATTAGTCGTGTGTTTCTAATACAAGAGTTGGAGGCACAATCTAATTATAAATGCGAAAGTTAGTAATTAGGTAGCTTTTGAAAATTTTGGACTATTAAATGAATGCATGAGTAATTGAGGCATGGGATGATCGAGGTAGATGTTCACATACTAGAACCTTTATTTCGGATTCTTGTATTTAGTTTACTTATCTATTTTGTTTTTAGTCATCTACTTGTTTTCATCTTGTTAGAATGATTAGGATCCTTTTATGTTTAATTTGTAGCACTTGAATTGGGAAGCCCTGCTAAACTTTCATTGAGAGACGACTTAGAGTCAGCTTACTGCATGCTATAAGACTCGTTTAATTGCAAAAACTTAAACACACGTTTTAAGTTGAACATTAATGAGAGCATTTACACTAAATTTAAGGGATTTGTTGTGATATTATTTTATTATTAAGTAGGAGTATATAGCATGAAATCTACCGCGTAATTTAATTATGATATAATCTCGATCGAGATCTTCATGTTAAGAAGTGGCTTCACGTGAGTAACCTTTTCTTGGTGAAATATGCTAATTTAATACTCTCAACGGCCTCTTTTATTTTTAAAATATACATTTTTGTTAATTTATGTCATCCTATGACAGACTAACATAGACATTGTCGATCTACTCCATTCGTTTTACATGAAAATGCACTATTTAATCCGGTACGAATTTTAATAAAATATAACTGATTTGAATAGTAAAAATATTATTAAGTATTAAAATATATTTAATTTAAATGGTAATGGAAATTAAAACTTCATAAAAAGATGTTATTAAATATTAAAATATAATTGATTTGAATGGTATTATGATAGTATAGATTAGGGCCCACAAAAAAGTGATACTCCCTCCGTTCATGTAAAGTAGACCAACTTTTTTTCGGCACGCATACTAATATTCTTTGTTTGTTAGTGTATTAGTAGCGTATTTTAGTGTAAAGTAGGCCAACTTCTTTACCTAAAGTAGAAAGTGATCTATTTTATTCGGACGTCCCAATCGAAAAATGTAGCATTCTTTAGCAAGACAGAAGGAGTATTAATTTCCATAAATGAAAGGTACATATTTATGCGAAACGTATTAAAATGACAAAAATTACATGTTTATGTAAAAGAGATGTAATATTAAAATTGCACTTATAAAATACGGAGTATTAAGACTATCTTTATCGGCAGTCATTTTATTCAAATGGTCGAACATTAAATTATAAAAATAAATAAAAATTAAAAATGCATGTTCAAACATAAAAAAGAATAGACCTTTGGTGGTCTCACTCTTTCCTCTTGTTTGGTTTGTACTAATAGTGTGATGACATTTGTCTTTTATCTATTGGTTGGTTTAAATTTAATTAAATATAAAGTTAATATTAAAATAATTTTTGTATAATATATTTAAAAAATAAAAAAATAAATCAAAATTTTTATCTTTTCATTCTCTATAAATGAATATCAGTCTTAATATATTTTAGATTGTTGTAATTTAGAGACATAATTTATTTATATTGGAGTATTTTGTAAAAAAAATATTTTATTTAAATAAAAACTGCATTGTGTTCTTAATATTTTTCAATAAAAATAGTTTATTTTAATTATGTAAAGCAAAATAAGTTATAATATGTATAATAAAAAAAATTAAAAAAAATAAATATTAGGTTGCATAGTTGGAGTGGTCATTGATAAACTATGAAAAATAAAGATAGTTTGATTGAAATATATTAAAATAAAAAAAATAAAAAAGAAATTAATAAAATATTAAGATGGTTGGATGGTTGGATGGTTGGAGTTTTTGATGGTCATGGATAAACTTAGTCTAAGAGCAACCCAGCGCCTGAGCACGGGTTCGAGACTCGTTGTATGGGAATACCAGCTCTACCGATAATCTAAAATTGTAGTTTTAAAAATGAAGTTTAAGTTTATAGTTATTTTAAATCTAATTTTTTTTTTCTTTTCTCTACCTTTGTTTTTAACAAGATCTTTTAATTTTAGTTGCTTAATTATATGGACTATGCTTTTTTAAATTAAAAATATTTATAAGAGCTTTAATTTGATATGATATACTTTAAATCAAATTAATTTTTTAATATACATAATGTTAATATACATAATGAGTCAAGGTGAATAATAATTTCATGCAAAAGGAGTACACTCTTATTCATTTCAATTCTTTCTCAAAAAATATGGACGCCGCTATTAAACACTATCATCATCGATATGCATTATTATTTATGTAAATTGTCATTATTTGGCGTACTATTAATTTTTCTATCATTCACAACATATTCAATTATAAATATGGAATAAAAGCTAAAATAGCACACAAGTTAATAAGTAAAAGATAAAAAAAAATATCAACTTAAAAATTAAAAAAATATATCCACTTATATGAGCACATGATGAAATTGATCATGTGATTAGTTTTCATTTCACAAAATAATTTAAAATTACAATAGCACATAAGGAAATATATCATGTTATCATGTAATGTGAGTATTTTTTTTTATCTTTTATTTTAAATGTGTATTTTTTTTTTATTAAAGTGGATAATATATCATTAACCAATAAATAATGTGGACCTTATTAAATTTACACCATAATTCATTTATTAATCATACATGATTTTTCACCATATTTTAATCATGAATTATTTATTAATCAATTATAAATTTTTACTTTTTAAAAAACAAATTTTTATTTACTTTATATATATATATATATATATATATGAGTATAAGACTTTTATTATATTAACAACACATTCAACTGATTCATTAAAATATATACACATAACCAACAAAAGGACTTGTCTGTCCTGAAAAATGAGCATATGAGTTGTAAAGATAAATGTGCAATTGATTTTCAAGTTGCCCGATCCGACCCAAAATACCCTCAAGCGCGATGGATAATTTAGTATAATCCGATTGTATTATACTAAAAGTTATATTTTAGAAATGTACGAGTCAAAAGTAGATAATTACATCGTTTTATTAAAGTTATATACAGTTTAATACATTTATTTTATACCAATTCAATTAATTATTATTTAGATTGAATAATACTCTTTTCATCTACCAATACTTTAAACTTCTGCATTCTATTTCACACATTATTTCTTCATTAAAATATTTATTTATTTTTTTAATTCATGTCCAGTTCTTATCTATTAATTTTCAATAAATGGCACTGGACCACATAAGAGTTTAATTTAAATAAAAAATTGGAGGGTCCAAAACTAAATTGAACTATAGAGATTTGGCCCATTATGAGCCATCTTCTTTTAAGTAATTATTCAGCCTCTTCCATGGCTCAATACTCAAGATTCCGATTTAGGAACTAGGACAGCAACGTACTCCCTCTATCCCAACTAGTTTCTCTTTTCGGACCATCCCAATTAATTCGAGTCATTTCCTTTTTAGAAAATTTTTATTATACACATAAATTTAAAAAATATATATTTTTATCATCACTTTATACTTTAAACATACATTCAACATACACTTCTTAAATTTCTTAATTCTCGAGCCGAAAAAAAATGCTCCAAGATAGTTGGGACGGAGGGAGTATATGTTATAATTAACTTTAAAAAAATAAATAAATCAACCCTTTCCTGATTTTGGGGCAAAATTGATTTACTTGTCTAGTGTAGTTTGTCTCTCACAATATACAAAGATAGTATATATTTGACATGTTTAACTAAACTTATTTGTGGATTAATATATAGGTTTCACATATTTACATGTTTTACTAAAAAAAAAATTAAAAAAAAAGTAATTTAAATATTCAGTCAACTTTCATAAAAAAAAAAAAACCATTCATTGAATGATGAGCTGTAAAAGCATGTTGTGTAAATATACTTTCAGATTTCATATATTTTAGCATTTACTGCGTCATAAAATTAAATTCTGTAAACATTGTAATATCTATATTACATTTAGAGACCATATTCTGATGGAGACATATCAACTACGACCTCATTTTATTGTGAGAAATAATGAAAAAAATAATAGTGACATCATTCCCACCTAAACCTAATTAACTCCAAATGACAAAAGCAAGGTGGACCCAAATTATAATTATACATCACCACAATAAATAACAAAATATTGTCCCAAACAACTTCTTATTTATGTTTGTATTCACTTTTTTTGTCTTAAAGGTTAGGTACAAATGCATCATGCAATTTTAAAAAAGTTTATCAGCAGCCATAGAGGGTTGTCACATGTCACCATCAAAAAATATGACAATTTTAAAAATATTTACCAACTTTGTCCCACTTTAAATATCTCATTTTATATTTTATTGAGTGTATTATAATAATAAAATGAGATATTTAAAATGGGACAGAGGGAGTATTAATTTGTATGTTCACTTCTTTTTAGCTGTCAATCATATTAATCTTTAATTAGCATACACACAATAATACATGTAGTTGTTAGACAATAAAATTTGTCTTGTATTCTAGTCATATCCAAAATTCCTACATGCAATAGATCTACATCTCAAGCTGGTCCTCTTTAGCACCCTTGGTTATGTAAACTTAGGTCAAATGTTTAATTTTACACATGACTAAAATGGGTATTTACTTGTTGACCCTTAAACAGCAAGCAATTCATACCCCACAATATATTATTCAAATATAGAGAAATGCAACATGCATCCCCCATTAAAGGGGTCTAAATCTTCAAACATGGGAACAAACAATGGATTAACTTCAATTATTTGGAATAGTATACAAGTAAAAGTATTCACCCCTTGGATTCTTTTTATTAAAAAAAATAATCCTAATAGACAATTAGCCACGTCCTTTTCATATATAATAAAGCATGTGACCCCTTCAAAAGTTTATTACAATTATTTAAATTTGCATATAGATCATAAATAAATCCCAGCAATAAAAGGGGTTCCATTCCACCCTCCACATTCTAAAGCAAAAGGAAACTTCCATGGCTGCCTCCACCTCAATCAAAGATAAGCAGCGCCCGCCAAAGAAGGGTCTCAACCGAGGGCCATGGACGGCGGAGGAGGATCGGAAAATTGCCGCAGCCATCGCCGTCCACGGCGCTAAGCAGTGGACCAACGTTGCTGCTAAATCAGGTCACCATCACCTTCCTCGCCCTCATCCAAAGAAAAAGCAAATAAGAAGTTTCACTAATCTAGAATTATTGGTTCTGGTTGACCAAGGCAGGTTTATCGCGTTGCGCTAAGAGTTGCAGGCTGAGGTGGATGAATTACCTAAGGCCAAACATCAAGAGAGGCAACATGTCTGATCAAGAAGAGGACTTGATCGTGAGGCTGCATAAACTCCTAGGAAACAGGTAAAGGATAGTGGAAACGATGAAGTGCTGAATCTCAAGGGAAATATTTTTAGTTATAGATGAATAATCAAGCTGAATCTGAACGGATCGTGGTGCAGGTGGTCGCTGATAGCGGCTAGATTACCAGGTCGAACAGACAATGAGATCAAGAACTACTGGAACTATCACCTGAGCAAGAAGAGACTTCAGGAAAAGGTCTTGGTTGCAGGGATTTCGAGTGAAGAAATGGGCACTGGCTCCAAGAGCGATCAACAAACTGCAGAAGAGAAGGAAACAACAAGTGTTAGTAGCAAAGGTCTGGATAACTCAGAGGGATCAGTAACCAAGATTGATAATTTTGATGATTTCTTTGATTTCTCCAATGAGAATCCTTCTACTTTGGAATGGGTCACCAAGTTTCTTGAGTTTAGTAAGACTTCATCTTAATAGTGGATATCTAGTTACTTTTCTGGGCTTGAACTATGATTATGTGCTTTCCTGAGTTTCGTCGAAGTTTTGTCAAACTATCTAGACAAGCCCAAGTATGTAAACGAACAATACGTGCTACTGTATATTTCGTAGGATGTAGCATCAATAGGGAGCAAATAACACAATCCAGTTTCATTGATAACAAAAGTTTCAATCCACAAGACATCTGTTTCTTGATTGAAATATACAATTCTGTAGAGTAACAGTTTTTTCATCAGCAGCGTCTTGAAACAGTCTATCTAGCACACGCTGTCAACCCAAACCAGAATCTGCAGATTAAAAAATTGGTATGAGATTAATATTGAAAAAAAAAATGCAATAAACAAATAAATAAACAGAAAAAGTAGTCACAGTGGCATGCTAATTCTGTAAAGCAATTTTCAAAATTTCCCATCAGACATTAAGTGGCGACTATATTTAGGTTTAGGAATATAGGATTTGTCTGCCACGACATTCTCAGGTTCATCGCTCATGTGAAATTCGATAGATATAATTCAGATATAAACAAGTAAAACTGTATAACCATTTAGTAATATATTTGGAAGCATTTATCAATGAGCTTGAAAATTGAGATAATTCCTCTGTTCATAATATATTTGACAGAGATCAGGAATGTACATATCAAACTGCCAGTGAAAGAGAAAGACCAGAACTAGTTTCTTCAGGTAGAAAATATGCAAAAGTGTGTAAAGAAATGAAAGTAATGTCGATATACCCTATATTCTCTTATATGAATGAGCATAACCAAATCTTGGTTGCAGTCAACCCCACGCCATGGAACATGCATAATTGACCACCAATTTTCCATCGACGCCAAAGTTCTGCAATGCAATGAACATACATAGCAAGTTCACACTAAAATAAGCTCAAGTGCATCTCTAGGAAGAAAGATATCACGCCTTGTCTGGTATGAATCGTATGATATTCAGAAACTGTTTACTTCAGTACCGCGATTATCAAAGTAACATTAGAGTGACCAAAAAAGGACAACAACTATTTAAAAGAAGCCAACAAAATAAAACTGGAGAATTATTATGAAAGTAACATTAGGGTGTCCAATAAAAGACAGCGTGCTATTAGAGAGAGTGCAAAAAATTATAAGGTTGTGTTCTCTTTGAGTGAAAAATTTATGTCTCTAAATTGATGGATAAAAAAATGTCACTCTTTAATCCCTCATTTCTTCTCTCTCATTTATACAAATTAAAAATTCACGCTTTCTTCTTCCTTCTTCTTGCTCAAAGGGGATAATATTATCATTCCAAACTTGGGGTGATAATATAAACCCTCCTTAGACCTTCTTTTGAGTGAGGAGGAGCAACAAGTTACGGTCTAATTTTAATTTCATAAAAAGGGAGGGATTTAAAGGATGAGACTTCTACCCTCCCTCTAGGGAAAATTTTTCCTTCGAGAGAATTACTTTTTTACGACATCCTTGATCAGAAAACTGGATAACAATTATTTAGACTGGTACTTTACGCACTTTGGGAGCTGAATCTACAGGCACAAGACATAATTTGCAGACATGCCACACTCATATACCAATTACAGCAAAATGAGATTCTCTCTCAAACATGTATTGACAAAAAGATTCGTCCTCAGCATGCTTCAAGAAACCAGAAGTAGTAATTCTTTGGATAGCATGATCAATACACAAAATATGCCCAAACAACAATTTCATTTCATTTCTAATATGAACTCACAACCCCCCCCCAATTCTGAATAAATCATGAACTTACATTACACAGGTCCAAAACCAACTCATCGGGATTTGGAGAGAAGGCACTGTTTACATACACAAACTGAAAGAAAGAAACATAAATTCAGAGCATGAAACAAAGTTTCAGTTTCTAGGCAAAAATAGGAAAGTACAAAAGAACTCACCAAAGTCTCTCGGTGAAGCTGACGACGGAGAAAATCTATTACCTTAGCAAACTTATCAGTCCCAGCCATCTGCATTTGAAAGCAAAAGAGACCATAATTACTAAATATGCTAAAACTTTCATACAAACAATATATATCTTGATGAAAAACATCAAAAGGGCCTGGTCCGTGGGTTAAACGACATACATTGCAATGATGTCCATCATCATATAACCAAATTATTGAGTAAGACAAATCAGATTCTGGTAAACGGAGCCACTAGAATGATCCTTTCAGTATAAAAATGAGAGGGTGGAGTTTACCAAGTGAACAGATTTCTTGACCAACCAAATATCTTATTTTTTAATTTTTGGGCCATAATCAATTATAGGGTTTACTCAATCCCAAAAATAATCCCAATTTCTACTGAAGTCCGATACTGCTCTACACCACTTGATTTAAAACCAAATTCAAACGCAATTGAAAAATAAAAGGGGAACTCTTCAGCAATCTGTTTTAATCTGAAAAGAATAAGAAAAAAAGACCTTGAATTTGGCTTGTTTGAGAATCGGAGCGTCGCCGGTGGCTCTCAGATGAACTACGACTGCATCGAAATAAAGATTGAGTAATCGATATCATACATTACTAGTTAGTTACATTCGCAATCAACTGGAAAAATCAGACGTGCCATCGTATATTGGAAGAAATTAAAAAAAAAATCCGAGTTTTTGAAGCTTACCTTTCCGAGTATCCGAAGCCATTTTTGGGAGGAAGCTGAAAATACGAAGATCCTTGTGCTTTTTATACCTTTCGGCTTTAATGCGTTCTGAATTCAAAGACTCTCTCTAGGGATGCAACGGATCTTCGACCCGGCCCAACCTCTTAGGTCCAAATCTGTTTTCTAAAATTTTGAATTCAAATGATTCGAATTGAATTTGGGGTTTTAAAAACTTTTCGATGGATTCTATTTAATTATATTGCTGTGTTATATGAATTAGAGTTATTTTGATTAATTGTTATAATGTTATTGATTTATATTATCATCATGATTTTATTATTAATTTCAGTATATTTAAATTTTATTTTAAAAAATAAAATGTTTAAATTTGATTGATTTGGACCATTAACATCTCTGCCACTCATAAATCACATTAGTAATTATGGGAATTTCAATTATTATGAAATGAATAAAGCTTATTGTATGATGTGGAGTGTGGGATGTTATAATACACCCTTCCACTTATTGGGAATAAAACCACATAACATAATGATTCATTACTTTAACTAAGTTCTACTTTTTTATTTAAAGGGAATCTAGTTTTATTACTACTTATTAAGCGATTTAGTTTAAGTTTAAGTATTTAAAGGAACGAGCCGCCACCGTCTATATATTATTAATTGTCTTGTACATCCGGAAAGGGAGGATTCAAAATTATTCTAATAATTAATTAATACGAAATCATTATTTTATTTACAATACTTTTTAAATTATTATTATTATTATTATCATTTAACGTGGCTGTTGAAATATTGTTGTTATCTTACTGTGTTTTATTAGTTACGACTAATAACCTTTTATAGCTCATAACTTTATTACTTGATGTATACTTATTTTCCGTAACGAGTATACTGAGTGTATGGGGAATACATCAATTTAAAACTTTTCAGATTAAGACAAGCTTTTAGTGAAGTCTCAAATATGAAAGGAGGTAGCTTTAGTAGAGTGGTTAACTTTAGGTAGCAATTATTCAGCCTACACTTAATGTTTGACTGATGGACTAATATCTTAAGTATACGTACGGACGTGGTGGTTTAAAAGCTTACTCGTTTGTCAGAAAACTTAATGTTAAAGTTTCAGTTTTCACTTAACCAGTATTCAATTTATGCACTAGGGTGTTAGAGAAAAATTACTGAAAGTAAAATAGCAAAGACACAATGATTGGTTTGCGTGATTCGGAGATAAAAACTCATACGTCCACGTGTACTTGATGTGAGCTGAGAGTTTCCAACTAAGTGGAGGTATGTCTTACAATGATTAACCTTGATGGTTAGATGAACAATATTGTCTGATCACTTCTAGCTACGAACTTAATCTAGGCTAGAGCTATTTCTTCGGTTACAATGATTATCACTAAAATAGAACACGCTATAAATGATCAGTGAGCTTGGGTGTCCTTAGAACTGAAAGCTTTAGAGAAGAATAAAGCTTGAGAGTGATAGAGTAATTGTGCGTTTGAATGTCTGGTAACCGGTGTTTGAAGCGTTTGAAGCAGCAGGGTATTTATAGAGTACTCTCAAGAATATATCTGTTGTGAGAGAGAGTTTTGTCCGTAACATTTAAAATTCTACCTGTTGGAGTTGTCGTCCTTTTTGTCATTTTTTGTGTCTGCAACTAAGATATGTTTCACCTACTGAGATCTTTTCCAAAAATGGTAAAACCTATAGTTGTAGCGTGAGACTCAACAGAAAGCTTGACTTCAATTGAAACTTCAGTGCAGTACTTCGGTTGGCGTTGGATTATTGCTTCAATTAACTTCAATTTCAAAACTTCAGGCCATATCTTCAGTGGCATGATCCTTCAGTTTTGGCATATAAACTGAGTTCTAGAAAACTTCAATATTGGTCTTGATATTTAGTCTTAAATCCTTCAGATTGTGTACTAATAACCAGATTTCAGTTTTGGTCTTAATACATATTTTAGGGAAGGTTTTGAAATCTAAATCAAAATTATTATAAATATTTTTCCAACACGATGGATATATTCATATTATATGTATATATGTTGAATAAATTGAAACTCGTTGTTAGGTAGTAATTAGAAAATTGATGTAGACTGTGATTTTTGTATAATTTACAATATAGACTAATGAAGTATCAAATGTATGGAATGCATTGACTTGTTAGTATTCTGAAATGAATTATAACATGCATGATACAATATATTAATAATATGTATAATGCATCTAATTTGACTTTTCACACATGTTAAGAAAAAGTATTTAATATATTTTAAAAAATATAATTCATATGCAATAGTTTTATTTTATCCTTATTTATTAGTCTAAACTTTTTTTTATAAGCATTAAATAAGGTTATTTTAGTGAAAAATAGATTTTTAATGTTGCTCAATGTTTATATTAAGATTTTGGACTCTAATTTGGCACATACGAAAAAAAAGGACAGATGGATTAGTGAAGTAGGACGGAGGGAGTATTTATTTTGTCATTTTAGTTCGTTCATAAATTATTACTTCATTCTTTTTTATAAATTAAATGAGTCATTCACTTTATATACACAACTCAATTAAATAAAATAACTTAAGAATGACTCAAACACCACTCAATAAATAATGCTCACTTCGTTTTATTATTAATGACACATTTATTATATTGGGGTGTCCCAATAATAATGATTGCAAAAAAACATTTTAATCTTGAAAAATTAATCAATTTTATTGGAGTCCATTACTTTACATACAAAATCAATTTCTTAATACTCGTACCTAAAAATAACTGACATAAATAATGAGATAGATGAAATATATGTTAATCACAATAATGGTCGTTCCTATACTTGATCATTAGTGGATATTGTACAATATAATTCACAATAATGGAGAATCTTGCCATTGATTTTCGAAGCTATTTCCTTCGTTCTTCAATAACAATAAGTATCATGTTTATTAGAAAAAATAAATCCTAATAAGGATTTCATTTCAAATTTTAAAACTAAAATAATACTAAAATTCTTAGTTTACTATTTTCACACTTTGAATATTCTTACTTTTTTTTATTTTATATGCAATAAATACGAATAACGACTGTAAATTAAATTTTTTATTTGAATAATTAAGTTTTGACGGCTCGATACTTGATTTAGCACAAAGGGAGTATTGATGTTTGAATTTATGATATTTCACGCAATCACTCCGTATTATTTGACCCAGATAAGCTTTGATGACATGTCATCATATTTATTTATGTTGCAAATAAACAATATATTACTCTCTCCATAAAAAATTAAGTGTTATATTTACGTTTTGGTCATGAATTTTTTTAAGGATAGTTAAGAAGTACGTACAAATAATGATAGAAATATATATTATTTAAAATTGTATGAATAATAAAATTATTTTAAAAATAAAATGTAACACTTGTATTGGGACAACCAAAAAAGAAAAACGTAACATTTAAAACGGAACAAGAGTATCATATTATTCAATTTCAAATTTTACACCTTTCCATACTCCCCCAATTTTAAAAGACATTGCTCTTTATTTAATAGTAATATTGGAAACGCTAATCTATGGTATCTACCAGTGGTGAACCTGCGACGTCTATCGTTCGCAAAGAATATGATATGCATAATAAATAAATATTAATTTTTTAATAAAATTTTAATAATTTTTATTGTATAATTATAAGGGGCATGCCCATATATAGTCATTTTTCAAACATAAAAGTAAATAATAGCCACCTGAAAAAAAAAAGTAAAAATTAGCCACACTTACAATATTACCCTCCATTTACTTAAGTTTAATCACGCGATTACACGAAAATTAGTATGTAATTACACGAGCAAAACTTATCGTGCTCGTGTAATTTATTTGTCGTGTGATTACACGAACAAAAATGGGCATGTAATTACACGAACAAAACTTATCGTGCTCGTGTAATTTCTTTGTCGTGTGATTACAGGAACATAAAATCGTGGTCGTGTAATTGTCATATTATGCTAGAATTGTGATTGGGTGATTACACGAACACAACAAAACATGTGATGGTCGTGTAATTTGTTTAGTATATTGTTCGTGTAATTACACGAACATAACCAAAAAACTTCGTGCTCGTGTAATTACGAACATGTATAGTGACAACAATGGTGATGGCTGCGGCGACGGCGACGGCAGCGATGGCGGCGGCGGCGGCGGCGACGACGACGATGGCGTCGGCAGTGGCGGTGGCGGTGACGGCGGTGGCAGTGACGACAACAACAATTATGAATTATGGTGGCATCAAAGAGAGTTTAAAGTATAAGTAATCTAATTTTTCATACTTAATTAAAAGGAAGGGTATTAAAGTATTTTTGCACACTAAAGTGGCTATATTTTACTTTTTTTTTATTGGTGGCTATAATTTACTTTTTTGTTTGGGAAATGGCTATTTAGGTATATTAATCCTAATTATAATTTATTGATTAGAGTATAATTATAATATGTGTGGGAGAGTTGTTGAAGGGTATTTATATTAATAGTAATGATTGAACTTCCAATCCCACAATGAATTTTCACTACAACAACACACATTTACTCATATTTTTCAAATCGTATCTAACAATTCACATATTGTTTATCATGAGGAACAATAGACTCGAATTATGATTTGCTAATTCCCAAGTGATCCCAAATCAAGAAGATACTTATATTATGTGGAAACTTCTTGACAAGTACAATATCTTTTAATATATATATATTCCAATAATCAACTCAATATTACTCCATTAATTAATTCCCAACACTAATTTATTATAATGAAAAGAAAAGGGAATTATTATAGCATTAATAATTGAAAGCAAGTGGAAGCTAACATGGGAGCTAGAGATTGGAGAATCCTTTTCCATAATCATCGAAAAAGGTCAGAGCATTAATTGAAGGGCGAATCCCGCAGCTGAAGTAAACTACCTCTACTCTACCCCTACCTATCTCTCTTTAATTTCCTACAGAGAGAGAGAGAAATCACTCCAAGCAAGAAAGTAGCAGAGGACGAGGATTCTCCGTGTCACTCTCTCTTGTATTGTCAAATCTCGGATAAAACAATTGTCCCATCCTATCTCTATCTCTTTCTGTCTTCATGATTTCAGGGCCTTTGCTCCAAAACTCTAAAAATCTTTCTACTGTTAACATTTGAAGATAAAAACATATAGAGAGAGAGGAGCACAAACTATGGTGCTGAATTCAAAGGTAAGCTTTTGGAGAAAGCTTTGTTGTCTCTGTTTCTTGTTGGGTTTGCCTTTTAGATTCTCTAATGCATGTGGGGCATCTGAATTCTTCAACTTCTGTTCTTTGTTCCTCGTTAGATTTTCTTTATTTGGGCTATATTGCAATTTAGGCATCTGCTTCTCAAAAGAAACAAAACTTTTTGCAGTGACTTGTCATGGAAATTTGAGCTTTCATTTATGCATTATCCGACTCCTTTTCAAGAACGAGTGCGTTTGAATCAAAGATGCTTTTTCTTTCAGGGAAGATTTATCTGATGAAAATTCGGGGAACTTTGCGTTTCAGTCATTAGCATATGACTCAATTCGCTTGGCTCAGTTTCAGAAGATGTTATAGAAAAATAACCTCTAATTATTTAAAAGCAATCACCTTTGTGTATTTGTGTAGTTTTCCAATTATTTTTATTTTCAAAGGAGTTACTAAACTTGTTTCATTTGCCATATGGTTTGAAGAAGTAGAAGATATCATTAGTTTATGAGGCGTGTGATGTAAAAGTGTACACTGCACATTAATTCAATGGAGCATCGTCCTGCATTCATTTTCTTGAAGAATATAATGAAGAAATAAAGAACCTTTCTTTTTCCTTTTGTTATTAAACATTTCAAGTGTTCAAACTTAGTTCAATTATGTCTTCCATAAGATTTGAAGAAGCAGAAGCTGCTTTCTGATGTACATTCATCCAATGTATTCTTTCCCTATATTCATTTTCTTGAAGAACAAAATGAAGAATTAGGAAACACACACACACACGTACACTTAGAAGCCTTCATTAATATCTTCTTTAGCTTATATTGCAGTGGGATTGAACAAAGAATATAAAGAGTAATGGAAGACGATATATTCTCGAGCATTGCAATTGGAGGACAGATTGAGCCTAAGTTTCAACAGAGATTTCAGAAAAACTTTGTGCTGGTCCAAAACATTTTGGACCAGAATCGGCTGTTGATAAACGAGATCAACCAGAACCATGAGTCGAAGATCCCTGATAAGTTGTCGCGTAATGTGGGTTTAATCCGCGAGCTGAATAACAACATTAGAAGGGTGGTTGACCTCTATGGCCATCTCTCAGAGTCTGCCAGATCGATGGAGGCCTTGTCAGAAGGGGAGTCGGCTGGGACTACAAAATCCGATGGAAGAGGCGGACTAAAGAGAGTTAGGTCTGGCAATTGATCATATCTAGGCTTGTTTCATCTTGTAAAAGCTACACATCTTCAATCTTGTTGACATTGGTCTTGATAATGAGCTTGTCTTACATCAAGAATTGTCAATGCACCTCACTTGTAGCTCATGTTATTGTTCAATTGAAAAATGATCTACTGGCATGTAACATTTTCTTGACCTTAATCTTCAAATAATGAGCATTTCTTGCATTAGAGTAGTCAAGACATCTCACTTTGTAACTTATGTAACAATTCTGGTTGCATCAATGTAGATCTGCTATTGCGATCTGTTCACTAAAAACTAGTGCTTGTAGACATAAATGTTAGTGTGTTAGGTTAGCATGAGATATTCTTGTTCTAAATCGAACTTCCTAGGCATGCTTGATTTCTCCCCAGAAGCAATGTTTTCGCTTTTAAGTTTTCTAATAAGTACTTTAAAAGAATAGTAGCTTGATCCAAGTAAATGTTGTTGGCCTGCACTATTTCAATTGGTACTAAACTCAAGTAACCATGGGGCTTGATCTTGACAGCTCATCTACTCACTGTAAGTTTAAAAGCAATTTAAAACCATGCAAAAATATTTTGTCTAGTGTTGGAATACTGATTTGGATTAATTTGGTGGACTATAAATGCTGACAACAACTTGTGTTGTTTGCAACCACAAATTAGTACACTGTTTGATGTGCAGAATGATATATATATATATATTTTTTGAATTGGTAAATAAACTATTGACTAGTGTTTGGTCCAGAATAGGTTGCTTTTGTATTTTTGTTCTTTTGGGGACAGAATTGTTAAATAAAGAATATTGGACAGAAGCTAATCTCGATTAGATCTAAAAGGGGTTGTATCAATTCATTAGATTCTTGATGGATGGATGATCAATGATCATATGTTTTGCATCAATTGGAGGGGGGTTTCGTCTTATTAAAAATTGTCATGTTCCAAACTTGTACAGATAATACTACAAATTGAACACAGATTTTCCTTCAATAACCATCCCAATTAAACCGAGAGTCAGAACCGTTACACTCTTGGATTCGGGTTAAGAGCTTCGTCGAACTTTCCTACGTTGATCCTTCCATCAGTGCAGCAAAACAGTTCTTCCAATCGGTAACCTTCTCAGCACCATTAACCACCTTCAGGAAAAGTGGCAAAAATATAGGTTGGGACTTGGGAGGAACAAAACACTGCATGAGAGTGAGAAAGAGACAGAGAAAAGTGTGCAATAGCTGTATTTTCAACCTCAAACAACAATCCCTCTTGAGGGGCATTGTCTAGTGCCTCTACACAAATAAAGGCAGCATCTTCTTTGCTGAGACTCCCCTTTGCTGCGCAACCCTGTCATCAATATTTTCTCATTAACTTCAATAGTGGATTTTTTTTAATATGAGAAGAAAGCTGAGAAGACATTCTGCTATCTTGACGATGTATATCCTAGAACATAAGCAAGGGTGCTAGGATGGTCCGAAGCCCCCAGTTATCGGGAAAATTCATATATAAGAACATAAAATTTGAGAGAAATATGAAATACCTCATCAAAGCAGAAGCCTTGTTGGCCCCCGGGAGTGTTTTTGAGGATCCCAGTTCTGATGATGGTGTAAGGGACTCCAGACGCCTTCACCACGTTCTCGTCTTGCTCAGCTAGTTTTTTTGCATTGCTGGTTATGACTGCCTGAATGCCGCTTGAATCCCTATAAACAGACAACTGAAAACTTCACACACTCACAACATCAAAAAATTTGTTATTGAGGTTTCAGAGCTAGGTTTATGTCTGAAATTTGAGATACCTGAGACAATAAGATCACGTGCTGTACACCTTTCCAGCCATCAACGTTGTACAAGTTCCCTTCCTATTAATGTTTGAAGAGGTATATCGTTCAACGGGATTCTTCAACTTTGAGCATTGAATGATAGAACCATCTATTTTCTATCGTGCTTGAATCTTATAATGAATGCATTTGGTGAATTGAGATACAATGTTTTAAGGGAAGAGGGTAGAGACTTGCATACATACAACTGGGCATATAACTGCACGAACGCCTTTAAAGGCCTTCTTCAAGAATGCCTTCTCCTTTGTATCTCCAGCCATAGACTTCAAAAGAAGCTAATGTGTATCAGACCTAGACAGCAAACTGAAACAGCAAGAAATCTTTAACGAAAACACGCTAATCTACCTCAACATAAGCGCCAAATGCTTCCATGGCAACACGCTTGTCCTTTACAAGAGCTTTTACTCTAAGTCTTTTGACAATTAGCTGAAGGATAATCATCTGCGAAAGTGAGACGGAACCTTCAAAACCATGACAGGCTTGACATGATAATGCTATTTTCGCATTCACAATCCTAATTTTCCTCCAATCACACCACATCGAGACCAAAAACTTAATTATCGTATATATATATAATCACCTGGCCAATCTCATTGTCCCCATCAGTTACTAACACTGCATCCTTAACTTCATCTTCCTCTGTTTTGGGATAAGTAAGTTATCAACACGATGATCAACAACAAAAAGATCAACAAATTAAGTCAAGAAAACAGTATAATGTAAGACCTTGAGCCTCATCATCATCCAATTCATTTCCATCTTTCTCCAGAATATCAGGTGCCCCATACCATTTCCTCAACTTTGGACCACCTATATGTGAAAAAGAACACATATTGACTACGTGCAGCCGTGCAGGTAGGGCTATAAAGGAACCAAAGGCAGCAAAAACACTAACATTTCAAGATCGTTTCAACTATTATCAATATTTGATAGTCATGTTTGAGGTTTGATCGATGTGAACAAACACAAATATCTAATCCCGTGCACGTATAATGAGGGCTGTAAATGAATCAAATCTAGTGAGCGCAATCATTTCAAGCTCGTTTAAACTTCTACCATCTCAATAATCACATTTAAGCTCGATTGATAAATAAATGAACTATTACCAAAAGCCTGACTAAATGTTCATCATGGCTCAGTTCATTATTAATCAAATCGAGCTCAAAACGACACAAGAAATGACATTTCTAATTCAGAAAATCGATGCGAAATTGAATGAATTCAATAAAAGGAAACAGTATATTAATTAGTGAAATTGGAAAACTTGGGATGGAAAAAAGGTAAAATGAAAGAGCGGTGAGACCTTCAATATAATCGAGAATCTGGTCCATGAAGCCGAGCTTTTTCTTCTTGGAAGAGAAGCACGTAAATGAGAAGCGGTTTTGGAAAGAGGGAGAGGCATTGGAGTTCGCGAAAGCACGGTTGCAGTAAAGGGATGAAAGAGTGTTGGAAAGAGAGAGAGGGGAAGCTGAAGTCGCCATTGATGGAGTGGAGTGGAGTTGAGGTGTTTGATGGTTTCCGTTTTTCCCCCCAATTTTCTCTTATCTGAGTTTCGTCTCTCCTCCACTCCTTTCATTCTCCACTTCGGCGTGGGACCCACAGCTCAACTGTTAATAATTTTAAAAATAAAATTAGAATAATACTACGCATTTTAAATAGGGATAATTGTGAAAACTACCCACTTTGTTAAACTAAAAATGAAGAGTACCCAAAATGTAAAATGTACATGTAAAGTACCCAAAAAATCTAAATTACCATAATGTGTTGCTTTCTCGGTTGGTACTCACTGACACACAAATATACCAACTGTGCAAGAAAACAAATCATAAAATGTAGAAAACAAACCTGGCGATGGGACTTGTGTGGGGAAAAGGAGGGTGGTGATTGGACATGGTGGGTGTGGGGAAAAGGGGTGCACCGTGCATGCATGTTTTCAAGATAGTAATAAGGGGGCTTTGACTAGGGTTTTGGAAGACTTTAATATATATAGGGGTGTTGGGTGGACGGATTTATACGTGAATTGTGAGGGAGAGATAGCAGTTTGGGAAAAAAAAAAAAGAGTGTAGCATATATATTGTAGCATATACGTGAATTGTGAGTTGTGAGGGAGAGAGAGCAGCTTGGGATAACCAAGGTATTTGTAATTTTAATCTTATGTTTAATTAATTTAATATTTTTTGAAGTAAATTGCTATATTAATTTTACTTTTGAACTAAATATATTGTAGCATATATCTGAACGAGGGCGTACGGATCGACGGGTAACGGAGCAACATAGAACTAGCAATATGGACCAAAATGTTAGTTTTTTTTTTAAAGCTTTAAATTTCTTTAAGAAAGCATGTTGTATTTGGATATTTATTAGAGATTTATAAAGCATGTTGTATTTTTATGTTTATTAGATTTGTACACCATGCATGTTGTGTTTTTATGTTTATTAGATTTATAAAGCATGTTGTATTTTTATGTTTATTAGATTTATAAAACATGATGTATTTTGATGTTTATTAGATTTATAAAGCATGTGCTATTTTGATCTAATTTATTAGAAATTTTAAGCATGTTGTATTATAATTTAATGTATTATT
>JAPKLX010000011.1:976981-1091499 GCA_026898415.1 Leonotis leonurus
AATTTCTCAATTAAATGTAATTTAGTTGTATTTGAACTATATTAATTTCAATTCCTATATGAATTCAAAATAAAATAGTAAAATATATAATTAATACTAAAATAAAAAAAAAAACATAATAATTACCAATCATTGGCATTATTTCACAAAAAACAAGATAAGTCCATCTTTGACTAAGGGCAATTTTGGTAGTTTACCTTAAACTTGGGCATTTTCCATATGTTTATTACAAAATGGGCATTTTTCATTTTTAGCTTAGCAAAGTGGGCATTTTCCATATAGCTCCCTTTTAAATATAACTTCCTAACATAACTATATATTTAAAAATAACTTATATTTTAAAAGTTAGTGGGAAAAAATAATTGTTACTAATATATTAATTGATTAATTAAATATACTATAGGTTGCATCTCAATATTAAGAATATATATAATACATAATAATACTAAAAAACTAGTCATTATTTTTTTAATATCTTTAATTTATATAATTTATACTTAATATATAAAAACAAACATTTTAGCAGTTATTCTTGAAGAAATTTTTTAACTATCATTCTTTTAATTATTTTTTCGTTTTTTGCTTATTATAAATTATTTAAAATTTTAAAATATAAATGAATTAGAAGTCTGACTTATATAAGAATGAGTGATGACAAGAATGGTACCGCATCATTTCTCTTATAGGACAAAGAATGTCTACTCTTATACTCTTAGTGGGAAAGAACGCAAATAAAATAGACAAGGTATAATTAACTATAAATTATTTGGTTCATATATATTACGATATATATCTTTACAATAAATAAATATTCTTAATTTTGCAGGACGAGAACATAGAACATTTGCCTATAGAGATCGAAAATCTGACTGGAAAAAGGACTTTGTTTAAGGTTCATGTAAAAGAGAATCAATGTAAAAAGGAGTTTGATGGACCATACAATGTCATACAGTAAGACCTGTCAAAGTGTTCGGGCCGGGTTGGCCCGGCCCGGCCCATTGGGCCAAAACCAATTTTTCGGGCCGGGTTGGGCCAGCCCGAAAATTCCTCGGGCCACCAAAAATGATGGCCCAACCCGGCCCTGTGCGGGCTGCCGGGCCGACCGGGCCAACCCGGCCCGGATCTGGAAATAAATCCCTCCCTGTACAATAAATTCACAAGTCAAAACAAATCCCATTTCATAAATCCATAAATTCATAAATCCATTTCATAAATGATAAATCCAACAACAAAAAACAAGTTTTGAAAACATTAAACCAACAAAGTCACATAAACAAGGCAACAAGCCAACAACACAATCCAACAACAAATAAATTAAAAATCTCTCGCTCTAAAACTCCCCATAAGATTATTACATTAGATCAAATCAAACACCATTTGAATCTTCTTTGGACACTCGTATTTCCTCCACGTCCCCTTGCGTTTCTACAATTAAAAGAAACATGTAAAGAAAAAAGTTAGTACGCAATAGATATTTCTATAATAAATATTCCAAGTGAAAGTATAATTGTATAAACGTATCATTACCCGAGGTTTTCACTTCTTTGAAACCATGCAACCAATTGCGAGTGCAAATGAGAGCTTGAACGGTCTCGGGAAGCATACAACTTCTATACTTTTGCAAGATGCGACCACCAATACTAAATGTAGATTCCGAAGCAACCGTGGTGATGGGAATGCTTAAGATATCTCTAGCCATCCTTGCAAGTCGAGGGAACCGATTAGCATTCAATTTCTAATATTCTAAAACGCTTACCTTTGGAAATGGTTTGAAACGCTCTTCCAAGTACAAATCAAGCTCACTTTTGCCATTAATTGAATCATCTTCACTCAACTCTTGATGATATTGCTACAAGAACAAGACAAAAATATTAAATCTGAAAATATAAAAGAAATATTAAATCTGAAAATTAAATCTGAAAATATAAAACAAATATTAAATCTGAAAATTAAATCTGAAAATATAAAACAAATATATTAAATCTGAAAATTTTAAAAAATTAATATAAAACTTTAACAATTGATAAACAAGCATACTTACATCAATGATGGAGCCACGACTTGTGCCGGCATGCGGTTGAGATTGAGGAGTTTCTCTTGGATGGATAGTAGCACTTGAGCTTGATGGACTATCAAGTTTGTCATATTCACTAAAGAGCTTATACAACAAATCCTTGATCTTCTTCACCTTGGCCTCATAATCCGTTGGGTCAAGTCTTTTGTAGCAAAACGTCAAGAATTTCAACTTTGAATTGGGATCAAGAATACTTCCAAAGACGAGAGTGGCACAATAGTCATCTCAATACTTATAGAATTTAACCTTCATTCTTGACGCCATATCCCCAATCACCTCATCATCTGAATCAATAAGTTCTTTCAACTTCATCTCAATTTGTGCAACTTGCGTGAAATACAAACTAGAGGTAGGATATGATGACCCCGAGATCTCATTAGTGATGGTGTTAAAAGGTTCCAAAAAATCACAAATTCTCTGACCTCTTTCCCACTCTTCATTAGTTGGGCAAAACTTGTAGTTAGTATCATTGTAGCTCAAACTAGTAAATGCTCGACGAAACTTAATAGCACTTTCAAACATTAAATAGGTAGAATTCCATCTAGTCGATACATCTAACTTCAAGAAACCCCCACTAACATCAGTTAAGTTAACCTCCTCCATACACTTTTGGAACTCTCTCAACCTCCCATCATTATGCTTCACATATAGCACACTTTTTCTTATTCTTTTCAATGCATCTTCCAAAGTCTTTAAGCCTTCTTGAACAATCAAATTCAAAATGTGTGCACAACACCTTACATGAAAAAATTCACCCCCACACAACAAACTATTCTGCAAATTAAGTCTATCCTTCAAGACTCTAACCATACTGTCATTATTAGAAGCATTATCCAAAGTCAATGAAAAAATCTTGGATTCAATACCCCAATCCTTAAGGACATCAAGCAGCTTAGTAGACAATTCAAGGCCAGTATGTGCAGTATCCAACTCAACAAAAGAAAGTAACTTGCTATTTAACACGCAATTTTCATCGACAAAATGCACAGTTACACTCATATAGCCTACTGTGGTCACAGCAGTCCACACATCAGAAGTCAAACAAATTCTTCCAGAATGATTAGCTAACAACTTCTTCAAATTATTCTTTTCCAATTCAAACACTTTCATACAATCATTTCTTGTCGTGTTTCTAGTGATAGGTTTGAACTCAGGATTCAAGCTTGCATTCAAGTAATTAATTCTTCAAATGGAAGATCATGCTTAATAATAGCTCTAGCCAACTTATCCTTATACTCCTTAGCATCAAATTTCCATTTTGACAAAAATGCAGCTCGATTATCAAACATAGCACTCACATTTTGAAACTTAGGAGCTTTGAAGCATTTGTTAATGTGACGCTTCAAATGAGTGGTGTCATTCTTAGATTGGCAAGTGTACCAAGTACCACAACGCTTGCAATTACACTTTAAAACACCATCTACCATGCAAGGTTTCTCAAAATACGGCCATACATCAGATTTTATTTTTTTTGAACTTCTCGAATCATCAATTTCGACACCCGACCTCTTATTACTACAATCCACAAAAGAAGACGAGTTACCTGGAGTACTCTTAGGAGGAGGAGTCTCCAATAATTGCACTTCATCCTCATCATCATTCCCCTTATCCATATGGACCATATCAATATCATTGCTTTCGATATCCATTCATACACTTCGATAAACAAGATGAAATTAGTACAAAAGCAATTGAAACAAGCTGAAATTAGCACATTAAAATCAGCATATTCACCAAAACAAAATGAGCAAATTCATCACATTAAAATCAACAAATTCTACAAATTCAATTAAATTCAAATCATTTCCACTTTCACATATTAGTCTGCGTGCCCATAATCCATTTGAATTAAATCCTTCAAGTCAATTAGTAATAGCTGCATCACTAAGTTTTTTCTAATATGTTCGCCAATAGATTGAACCATTGTTTTCATGTTTTGGTATTCATTTTTCTTTCGTTTGGGACAAGAGGGGAAGCTACGCAATTCCCGATTTTCATTTAGGAGGAGTTTAGATATTGAATCTGTAGGATATTTGAATTGAGTAACAGAAAGAAGCCTTAATGTTCATCTTAAATGAAAATGGGACCTCGTCATTTTGGTTCTACTACTTTCATGCATAAATTCTATATATACAGTAGCAATAGCATGCAAGAATTATTGCATACATTGATAGTTGATACATACATATATTGCGCACAGCACACACACAATCAATTTGATGAATTAAAGAGGTTTTGTTTTTTTTTCTAATATTTTTGAAAATTCTTCATTTTGCTGTTTTGCAGACGATGAAATGAGAGAGAGAGCGAGAGAGCGAGACGAAACCTGGCGGCGGGCGCGACCGGCGGTGATGGCTAGAGGTAGAGAAGTGGATCGAGGGACGAGGATCGACGGCGATGAATTGATGAACTGAGGATCGACGGACGAGGAACTGAGGAATTGAGAGAGAGCTCAGAGAGGCGCTGCGTGAACTGACTGCGGGCGTGTGTGGGTAGGGTTGGGTAACTAGGGTTTTGGACCTTTTGGTAAGTAATAAATTAGTAATAAACTAATAATAATTTTAAGTTAATTATAAATTAGTACCGGGCCAATTTGGCCCGAAGCCCGTCGGGCTATTTAGGCCCGTGACCCGGTTGGCCCGCCGAGCCACTCGGGCCGGGCCAAGTAGGCCCGGTCTTTTTCGGGCCTTTAAAAAACGTAGCCCAACCCAGCGCAAACATCGGGCGGGTCGGGTTAGCCCGTCGGGCCGGGCCTGTTCGGGCCTATTTTGACAGGTCTACATACAGTGCCGGTAGCATCATTGTTGATCCTTTAGTTCTTGAAAAGATATCCGGTTTAAATGTTAAAATTCAGGTATATTTTATACATGAACAAATTATTTACTTTCTAAAAAAATTATAATTTAAATGTTTTATTATTTGGTAGGATATTGGAGCTAATACTCTTACAACCAAGCAAAATGAAAAGGAGAAAATTACAGATACTGACATGTATAATGATATTAATTAACAATTTCCGAGAAGTTTGAAAGAGGTAAGAATACCTACGTGTTAATCATATATATTGAATTATTTAATTAACATAGAATATGATTAATAATGTTTTTTAACATATTTATAATTCTGATTAGGATGAATCTTCAAATCAAAGAGAATTCCATCAAGAAAATACATGAAGGGAGAATGCTCAAACAAAAACACAAGAAAGGGATGTTCAACCCAAAAGCACAAAAGAAACACACATTGCAGCAAAAAAGACAAACTTTAAACTATATTAAATAATTGTATCAATCACAGACTGTTAGTATAGTTTACATATGTATTAAAGTATTCATAGGATATAATTATGTTATATATGTATATGATATATATTTAATATAGTTTATATAATGTTTAAGATTCCAATTTTTTTTTTCAAATCAAAATCCATGAATAAATTATTTTCATAATTACAATTCAGGAAAAAAATGAGAAGTTTGGTTTATCAAAAAAAAAATAAAAGTATGTCAACTAAATATAATTCAATGTTCAGTTAATTAAAAATCCATTATTTCTTTAAATAAATTTAAAATGTGCCATGAGTGACATAATTGTTTTTAAAAGGTGTCAATTAACATGGTCTTAATCTAAAATAAATATAAAATAAATATTACTTCATAATAGAAAGATATTTAAAATTATATATTCAATTAATTCCAACACGTTTTTATTTAATTATACAAAAGAATATTATAAAAAAAATATTTTAAAATAGTATGTCAGTTATATTTTTAAATTAGTTATAATAGCAGTTTTTTTTAAAGAACACCAACATACATGATTGTTGATGAGAACTTCACACCTGGAATTCAGAAAACGTATTCATATCTTTCATTTAGACATATTGAAGCAAAGTTCATCATTGTAGGTAAGTAAATTGAAAAACTGCATTTAAAGTGTTTTTCATGCAATCTGGAAAAGAATAGTTGTGATGTAATAACATATTAACATTTATTTTTACTTTCATATCAAACTGAATCTCATCCGCACGAAATGAAATCGAAATCAAATAGGAAATCACAAAAATATAACAGGTATTGTGATGCCTATAAAATAAAGTCATTGGTATTAGATTTTTATGTTTTCCATGAAATTCTATGCATATTTCAATTTTAGACATTATTATAAGCATTTTGCAAATTAGAAACCACTAGAGTGACAATGTGATGTGACCATTAATTCATAATCGCTAGTTATATATATATATATATATATATATATATATATAATCTTAATTCATTATTTACATATATATATATATTAAAAGAAAACAAAAATGTTGATATAGAAGGTGTTACTCTCTCTGTCTCATCTTCATAGTCTGATTTGACTTTTCGCATATATTAAGAAATGTATTTAATACGTTTTGGAAAATATAATTTATATGCAATAGTTCTATTTTGTCCTTATTTATTAGTTTAAATTTCTTTTTATAATCATTAAGTAAGGTTATTTTAGTAAATAAATAGATTTTAATGTGTTCATATTAATATTTAGGACTATAATTTGGGATATACGAAAAAGGAAAGATGGAATAGGAGATGGAAGGGAGGGAGTATTAAGTTGATATAAATATTAATAATCGACAAGATAATCATATGTTAACTGAGCCAGATATTACAGTTTCAAGATAAAGAAAAAATAAGCATAATATTATCCTAAACGTATATAAGCATAATGATGGTATTAAAAAGTAGAGCTACAAAATTAGGGATTAAAAGTGAATCGAATATAAAATTAAAAATGAGTGCACAGACTACTCCACACCTTAAATCAACCCGGTGCTTAGAAGTTAGACTAATTCCTCGGGTACAAATATCTATAATTTGACTTGACTATCAATTAATAAAAATGAATTGTTTTTGACCTATATATATTGTTACTTGAGATCAGAGATGGGGTAATAATATATTTAATTTTATAAATACGTACAGTGATTACTTTTTACTAATTAATTTACCGTTTTGAACAGGGAAATAATTAAAGACATTAATTAAGACTAAAATATGTAATAATTAGTCTAATATCATGCCCCATTGATTCACAGTACTCAACTCAACTCAACACGCGGCTTTGACTAAATTTACGGTGATTACAATATTAATATTTCGTTTCAATTAGAATCTGTACTATTTGATTTTAATAATACTTTGAAAACATATGTACATACATGTATAAAAGAATCGAATCTGTGCTTATCAGAATCGAATTTATCGTTGCTTAATTAATGATGAAAGCTACGAATAAAAATTGTGCTCTAGCAAGGTGGTTTCAGACGTCGAGAAAATTAACATGGCTTTACGGTTTTACACATAAAGAGAGAATTACGATTTACAGTGTTTTTTTACTTTAAAAAAAAACAAATAAATGAATCTAATTTGGGATGATAACCAATGTTGCTTACTGGGCGGGCCCATTCCGTATGATTTCATATTATGCATCCAATAATAATGAATAATTATAATAATATTCAAAACTTTTAGTGTTCCTTTATATAATATTCCCTCCTTCCACAAAAATGCTTCCTAGTTTGACCCGGTGCGGGTTTTTATGTAGTGCTTTGACTTTTAATGATGATATGTAGTTAGTGGAGTTTGGGTCCCACTTAATATAGTATTTTAAATTGTGTTGTGTGTAGTTAGTGGATGTTAGGTCCCACTTAATGTATTATATTAAATTGAGTTGTGTGTAGAGAGTGTGGTGGGTCCACTTTCCATAAATGGAAAGTTGAATTAGGAAACTTTTTTGTGGACGGACTAAAATGGCAAATTAGAAAGCTTTTTCGTGGAGGGAGGAAGTAGTATACATATTATTTTCCAACCAGAAAAAAAACATGTTCAATTTTCAAGTTGACCTTCATTGTGTGGATTGGAATCCCAATGATGTCAACCTGATTTTGACAGGTACTTGTTTACTTTCGGTTCAATAAAATTATTTGATCGTGCATCAACAGCCAAGGAATTGAATCTGCTATGCCCTTTTTAGATCTGCTGACAATACTGTTCGCATGTATGATCGCCGAAATCTTACCTCTGGGGGAGTCGGAGCCCCTGTTCATATATTCGAAGGCCATTCTGCTGGGAAAAATGCATAAAACTACCTTCTGTTTTTTAAAATATGTACCATATACCCTTGTGTTTTTTAAATAGCATGATATACCCTTGTGTTCTTAAAAATCTTGTAGAGAAAACTCATATGGTTAAATTTAACGGATGGTGGTTCTAAGATGTTAAAATTATGGATTTTTACATATGAATTGTCGTAAATACCCTCAAGTTAAGACAAAAATAACATTTATCAATAATTGTGTTTGTTAAATTATAATCTTACCATTTATATTAAATTATTTTAGTGACACTTATTTTCTTATGTTAAATTATTTTGTCAAAATATATTTTAATAATTTTCTTTAAATTTGATTTGCTTATGTGCAAATTTTAATAATTTTCTTTAAATTTTAATAATCGATACTATTCATTTTCAAATATCAAACTTTGTGATTTAATATTTAAAAATTGATTTGAAATTTTATAAATTGATTATGTTATAAGCTACGGTAGATTAAAAAAATCAACAAAAATAACTATAATAATAAAGTTATCCATCAAACACCAACCACACAAAATATAGTATTGAGCACAAAAATATAATTGTTCAAGAAATGATTCTTCAGTTCAACAAAAATCACATCTGTCACATTTTCAGAACGGATGTTGTCCTCTTTTTCTCTCTTGTTAAATAAGAATATATAAGAGGGGTAAAAAGATAATTTTATTAGTATTTTAACGGTGTTAATGGAGAGATTTGACGGTCTTGTCTAAATGAGGAAGTAAGAAGGATTTTTAAGAACATAAGGGTGTATCATGCTATTTAAAAAACACAGGGGTATATGGTGCATATTTTTAAAAACACAGGGTTGTTTTATGCATTTTTCCCCCATTCTGCTGCTGTTCTTTGTGTCCAGGTATTGGAGCCTGATTATAGGTAACATATTCATAAACGACCTAAAATGGCAAAATGGATAACAAATTCGTGGACGGACCTAAAATGACAAAATGGATAACAAATTGGTGGACGGATCGAGTATAAGATTAGTGTATTTGGCGAGTAAAAATATTGTACTAGCATAACAAGTGAATGTAAGACACAGAGGAAAGCCTCTGTGACAATCTAAATTATCCACACTAAACAAAAATGCAAGTTTCCACAATTCAAATTCTCAAGCTCCAATAGATATAATGCAAATGCACACCAAAAAAAAGTCGAGCAACATCAATTCTCAAGCTCCGATAGTAAAACATTCAATCAATGAGGAGGAGAAGCCTTTTACCTGAAAACCTGGGAGACAATCGTTGTCAGCAGAGGACGAGGTGAAGACGTCAAGGTGGGCAGCTGTGCATTTTCAGAAATCGAAGAAGTTAGTGTAGAGAGAGAGAGAAACTCACCTTGAGATGGTTGTCGACGAACTTGGATGACGGCGGAGAAGGGAGAATAGCGATAAAGGGGTTAGGGTTCGTTTTGAGCGAAAATGGGGAAGAAGGCTCTGCATTCACGACTTAATTTAATACTCCTATTAACGATGAATCTACTACGAACAGGAATGATTAAATTAATTCATCTTTATCTGTATTAAAATCAACGACGATATAACAAGTCTATCGTTAATCCGTTGTTAACACAATGTTATTCATTCTAGTCATAATCTTTAGGCCTTAAACACAGCATTGTTGGAAACTGAGCAACACGCAATTGAACTCTTTTGTGTTGATTGCAGAATTTGATACTCCCTCCCTCCATAACAACTGTATCATGGCGGAGTGAGCATGTATTTTAAAAAAACTATATGCATTATTTTGGTGGAGAAAAGGATCACTAAACAGTGAGATGTGATGTTTGTAGACAGCCATGTTTGGATAATAATAATACACTTTGTGGACAACACTCAATCCAATAGTATTAAAAATATCATCTAAAACAAAATTAATCTATCTGCACAAATAAAAAATATACGTCACATCTGTGCAAGAAAAAAAACTGAGAAGATCACGTCACATTAGAAAATGTCTCAAAATTGTGAAGAGGAACCTTATTGCAACCTCAAAAAGAAAGTCATTGACGGATGAAGAAAAGTTGATAAGCATAGTAAGTTTAGTTTTTTTTTATTCTCTCTTCTTGTATGGACTCAAAAATCCGCGCTGCTGATGCTGATGCCAACGTACGGTTGTGCGGGACCACCTTGATGGCTTGCACCTTTTGCTGGTTCTGAATTGCAGGCGCAGTGGGGAAGAGCGAGAGCGCATCTCCTTCCATCCTTTCACTAGGGCTAGTTTCTTTGCTGCTGCACTGCATCTCATCTCCATTTGATCTATGCAGGTTTCCACCACACTCGGAAACTTGTGCGTTGCAAGAGATCTGATGTGGCACGATGAACTTGGAAGACAAGCCCTTATCGAGTTCAAGATTCAAGCTACTTGCACTCGCCATTGGTGTTGAATAAGGCTGCCAGTAGCTCTCGCTAAGCTCAGCGTTGGGAGGGCGAACATTGTAAGTTGATCCTGCTGCGAATGAGCTTAGGCTCATGGCCCCGCAGTTCCCATAAGCAGGCCCCATGAAGCCAGCATGGTAGGGTTTGTAGATCAGTCCCTCTGAAGGAGATCTAACAGGAACGAGCCACTGATTCCCTGTTGGAACGGGCAAACTCCATGGTGCTAGCTTAGGATCAGTGGGGAGAGATGGTGGATTTGGTAGAGGCTTTTGTTGAGGAAGAAGCCCTTTCTCGATTTCCGGATCAAGTTTTGGTTTAGCAGTGGAAGGGGAAGGGTCCAATGGAGAGACATAAAGCAACTCATTGATCGGAGGGAACTTGATTGATGGCTTCTCAGGGTCGAAGGTGCTCTCGTGCACCATTTCTGGCGATCTTGCTATGTGCCTCTGCACCTGTACAACATTAGACGAAGATTAAGATATGCTATTGCGTTCAAACAAGGCCTAGCTAGAAAATGATATACGATCTTACAGCTATCAAACTGTGCAGCTCAAACATTTGTGAAGAAAGTATTTTCTGCTGACTGCATGCAAAAATAATGATCTGCGTTAGTAATGAAGACCGCCTTGTTAGACGAAGAAGAAGAAACAAACAAATCATAAAGAAAGTCAAAAGTGTCTTACTGGATCATTGTTTTTCTCCCTTTCATGAACAGTCTCCTTCCGAGTAGTCTCTCAAGTTCGTCAGCATCCACTCCTATGATAGAGTCTGGACTGCAACTATCCGAGGTATCTTCCCTTTTCACACCATCTCCCATTTTCAATGGCAAAGCATCGGTATCAAAGTTTCCCGGTGGGGAGGAACGAGTTGAACCCTCCTCCCCGCAAGAAATGCTTCTTCTTCTCTTTTCACATGGTGCAGAGATATCATCAGCAACAGTCTTGCTCTTGTGCAGACGCTTGAACTCGTGAACCGGCTGATTCGGAGGAAAATCCAATCTGCTCGTCTCATCACACTTAGTATTATCTTCCATAGGATTTGCAGAAATGTCTCCACTTTTTGCTTCCTTGGAGAGCTTTGAACTGAAGTTATCATTCTTTTCCTTCTTCACTTGCAGATGAAGGTTCTTCCCTGAGCCTGACTGAAGAAAAGATGATCCTCCAAAATCATTTTCATCTGTGATAAAATTGCTATAGCTGGAAGATGTACCCGAGGGTTGACCCGGGATGCACTTGGCTCTCATCATTAAACTAGTCGAAGGACTTGGATTCGGATAATGTGCTGAGCCCTGAGAATGTAACCCCTCCGGAAAGTTAGCCGGGTGTTGTTTCCGTTTTAAACCAGTAACCTACAATGATTCAAGAATGAATGAAGACACTCTTTCATCGCACCTGGATATTGCTAAATCAAGTTTGGTTAAACTATCAATTAAACGGTACGCAAGTAAAACTCAATTTGGACTCATACGCAAAAGCAAGGTGTAATGAAAATGCTCTACCAACTCACAATGCTTGACGATAGTTGTGAAATGAAGGAAGCACAACCATTACTTGGTGGTACTGCAGGCAGCAACAGTGGCCTAGGACCGGACCGGAGCTCAGGACCTTGAGAACTCGCATTGAACTCTTCGGAAACACCCGTCTTGTTTCTAGGAGTTGCTCTTGGCTCTCCTTTGTCTCCATCGCTAATATGAATGGCAGGAAAAAGAGGAATCGTTTTCTTACCATCCTTTTCACCTTTCATTCCACATTCACTCAAACCAAATAACAAAATCCCACTTATTACACACCATTTCAGACAATTAACTAACCCATATATACTACAGCGAAAAGAAGAGTCCCATATCAAAATACTTGAACCTATTCCGAGTAGCGAGTAGCAGATCGCCCACCTCAAAAGAACAAATCTTAATAGTGTTGAGCAGAATTAGCGAGAACTCGTGAACTCCTCGAATTTTAAGAATCTTGATATGGACGGTGTTGAGCAAAATTAGCAAGAACTCGTGAAATTCAATCGGGACAAAACTGTACAATGGATAAAGATAGAATCTAAGCAAGAACTCGTGAAATTCAATCGGAACAAAACTGTACATACAATGGGTAAAGATAGAATCTTTAGATCTTAAAACATATAGTGTGAACATAAACACACTATGGCGGCAATGCAGCCACCCACCGCAAGAGAAATCCAACAAGATGTAAGAAAATCTCACGAATGCACGTGAATCGAGGATCTCAACAGACCCAAGACGATCAAAAAACGCTTTCACTAGGCAAGGGAAATATATATAACGCACGTGATCTCAAGAGAAGGAAGAGAAAGATTTAAGAGAGAATATACACCACACAGTTGTTCAAAGGTCAATATATCAGAATCAGATTCGGATCGCATCAGTTAGCAGATTGCAATTGGAAGAGAGGTTTCGGTACATAAACTCTTTTTGGGGTCAAAATTCGATATTGTAGGCTATAAAATGTTTAGTTTTAATATCGGTAAGGAATATTGTTGCAGTTATTTAGTTACTAGTTAGTTTAAATATATCTAATAGATTGTTGCAGAGAACACTCTATAATTGTTCGATATTGTTGGATATTGTTCATACCATATTGAGAATTGTTAATTGTCTGGTATTGAGCATTTTCAGTATCGAATATTATTAATTGTGTAAGTAGTATTGGACATTATTAATTATCCGGAATTGTTCATATGACATTATTAATTGTTAATTATATGTTATTATTCATGTGATATTGTTAATTGTGCGAAAAATCTAATGCCTTTTTAATTAATATTAGCACACTCTTTTTTGTCGGTCTAATGCCTCCTTAATTAATAATGTGTTGGCATAATGGTAGTGATGTTAATGTCTCGAATTTTCTATAACGTGGTCATATAATTTAATTTAATGTTAATGTAATCTAAATTTTTTTTTATAAATAAATCTCCAACTTTTGCAGTATCTTCTCCAAAATCCATGCACACCTTCTCAATAAAAAATGGTTACTATTTAATTTAAAAAAAAAAATCGGATTCAATATTTTTTATCTATAAAAAAAAACAAGAAGCTATCATAAAAAGGTTTTACTGTTGCATCTCTTACTCACACTTAATTATAAAATTAGGTCTTTAAATTTTATTAAAATATAATTTAAAAATAATAATATATTACGATAATGTCTTACAAAATATAAAATCAAATACGTAAATAGTTGTACGCAAATAGTTGTGGAATTGGTGCAAAACTAGATGCAGAAGATTGGAAGATGTTCTAAAAAAGATTGTCTCAAATGTTCTAATACAAAAAATAAATATTCTTGATTCCAAAAAAGTCTCTAACTTTACCACAAACCAATATAAAAAGGATTTATATATAATAGTTTCTTTTCACTCTTAAATTTTTTCATTTCATATTTGATCCATTATCATATTGTTGCCTACACACATTATCATATCCATACACCACCTTTCCTATACTCGTCGTCGCCGTAAGCATACCCAAAAAATCACTTCTTTATACTCGTGTCAAAAGTAACATGTCAAATATCCTAATAATTTTGAATTTTTAATAATTTTAAAAATAAAAATAAAGTAATTGAACATATAATAATTAAATATTTGGCCCCCATCCCATAAATTCAAACGAATTATTATGCAAATAATATACCGTAATTTCATTCATATTTTTCACCCATATATATTTATATATATTTTCATGCTATATATATTTGGTTATTTTAATTAAACTCGTTGATATTGACAAAAAAAAAAAACATTATTTAGTTATAATGGTGAAATGTGTAGTTAACGTTTATATGTTAAATATCATTTCATATTTCGATAACTTTAAAAATGACTACTAAATAATAATAATAATAATAATAATAATAATGCAATTAATTATTACTGCACCATATTATATACACTAGAGGTGCGGAGTACCGTGCCGCCGTCTCTTTTTCAACCTCAGTCCCCTCCTCCTCTTCCGTTTTCAATTATCAACTTGTGAGAGAGTAGAGAGAGACGCACAAGGTTTATTGTCAGTTGTGGTTTGAAGGGATGGGATAGAATAATCTCATGCTGGCCGGATACTATTTACTGCTTAAATCGTCAGACACTATGATTCAACTTCGTCATTAACGCCACCCATCACACTTCAAACGCCCATTTTCGTGCATTTCTGTTTCTCTCACCATATTGTAACGATTGGAGTTGGCCTCTTTTCGTTCAGCTGACAAAGAAAGAAATAAACCATTTCATTTGTAATTTGTATTTTTTTGGTCGAGACAGATACTAATTCGTTTGTTTTATCTCTTTGATTACCAATTAATTGGCGGCTGCATCTTCAGTTTCATTTTCTACTGGTTTTAGCTATGCAATGTTGACCTGCATAGCTTGCTCGAAGCAGTTGAACACCGCCGCTTCTCTTCCGGAGCCGCCGGAGGATGACGGAAGCGCTGCCACTCCATCCACCAAGCAGCCTATCAAAACCCTCACTTCCCAAGTAAAAAACTATTCTCCCCTTTGAAAATGAAATACATGGAGCAGTATCATCCACCGTATACTTTCATGTATAATGGAGGCGATCACGATTTGTGTTTTAATTTTTATACATATACCTATTTATCGACGTGAATATTTCAGAATAACTAGTTTGTTAGTTTATTGGTGGATGTCTCTCGATTTATTTATATTTATTTAGCATTTTTATGTTTATGTATAGTTAATTGTATGCCAGTTACATTTGACCATCTGGTGCAGCATCAAGAAAATTACTAACTGTAATTGTTCTCATCTTGATGGTATTTATTTATGATTCATGAATGTGCTATAGATCAAGGACATGGCTGTAAAGGCATCGGGTGCATACAAGAATTGCAAGCCATGTTCTGGTTCATCAGGCCACGACAGGGAGCGGAACTATTTGGACTCAGATGCTGGCTCGGTGTCAGAGAGGTTCTATGGCTCGTACAGAAGAGCTGGCAGTTCAGAGTCCACTCCACGGCTTTGGGGAAAGGAAACGGATGTGAAGTTGAAGGCCCTGTCGAGTGGCTATGCGACACCAGCTTCAGTTAGTAGTAGAAGTGAGGTATTTGTTCTCATGGAAGAAGATGAGCCAAAAGAATGGGTTGCACAGGTTGAGCCAGGGGTTTTAATTACATTCGTTTCATCGCCACAGTGTGGGAATGATATCAAGAAGATCAGATTCAGGTAATGACTCTTGTTTTGGCTATTATTCACTTGGTCAATTATATAATCTCGTGTATGGTGCAAAGCTATAATGATTGGTTGGTTTATGGAAATAAGTTTTCAATACTTTATAGTCTATAAACATATTCTCTTGATTTAGTTATGTTTCAAATATTGGTACGAAGTTCAAATACAAAATTATCCATTGGCTGTTCAAAAGGTAAGATCTGTGTGTTATGTACCTTCTATGATTTTGATGGTGCTTTCTTTGTTGGTGCACAATATTGCTTTTGTAAAAATCAAATTTTGATATGATATGTGGAAGGTATGGTTTGCTCGAGAGTAAAGAAAAATTTTAATATGGATCCATGATGTTGATCTTAGTTGGTGGTTATCTACTTGTCTCTGTTTATTGGGAGAGTTTGGGATTCTAAGTGTGGAGTAATGTGCTTGAATTGAATTGGAACATGTGATTCCACTATGAGTTGCACTAGCCCTCCAATTATCATAGTGGCCCTGAAAAAAGTGGGGGAATATGGAATAATGGCTCCTTACCGAAGGCTAAATCACTAATACATATTTTTCATCTTATTCATTGTCACTATGAGAAGATACCAAATAACTGATAATAATTTTCCTATGGATGATTTGTCTAATATGTTTTGGTAATTGAGTAACAAGAAAAAAGATGAAAAAAAGTCAACTGTAGATTTTAAATATAGAAAATGTCTTAAAGAGTGAAAGCTGGATAGTCCTTATTTATATATAATTTTTTTCTGGTTCCTGCTTCTGTTTATGGAGTTACTAGCATTAAAATGTTCAGTTGCTTGCCTTTTAATTAGGAATATTGCATGGACTCCTAATAAAAATTCAAAAGCATACTTAAAGATGGCAATTGTTGGTTTTGTAGCTTATGGTTATTGTAAATGGGCATGGCTTTGCACTATATGATAAAAACAAATGTTGTACAGAATCTGTGCACATTATTTGTTCCAAAGAATGACCCAGTTTTGTATGTTTCTTCCATATTGAGTGTTTTTGAAAAGTTACTTTCTTAAGATGGTTCTCATTTTCACTTTTCTATTGTTTTCACAGCCGAGAGATATTTAACAAGCGGCAGGCTCAACGGTGGTGGGCCGAGAACCAGGATAAAATAATAGAGCTGTACAATGTCCAAAGGCTTAATCATCATGCAGTACCGCTGCCAACTCCTCCTCGATCAGAAGATGAGGTAAACTTGTCTGAGATTTCATACTTGTGTCATAAAATGGTGCAATAATAACTGTGTTATTTTGTCATTTGTTGAATATTTATAATCCTCAATCAATTTTTGTATGCTTATCAAGGTATTCTGGTGTGTATTAATTGGTAGTTGATTGTTTTGTTTGATTCACTATAAGACATACTTTGTTTTCAGTGGAATTTGTAAATACATTAATAGTTGATTAGGTAATCCTTTTTCCTTAGATTTTGAAAGATGAATCCATGGAGGATTTCCCTGATACACCTATACTGAGGAAGGAGCATCTGCCACACCACTTCTGTCAGAACTTGATCGAGCAGCACCCAATGCAATCTCGTCAATACTATGATTCTAGTGGTCTTAATTCAACACCAAAAGTTTCCACTGCTAGTGCTGCGAAAATTGATACATCATCCATTGATGCTTCTGCTCGTTCAAGTTCTTCAAGGGAGATTGATCATTCCGGAGAGCTTTCAGTTAGCAATGCTAGTGATTTGGAGACCGAGTGGGTTGAACAAGATGAGCCTGGGGTCTACATTACCATCAGAACACATCCAAATGGTGCTCGTGAGCTTAGAAGAGTGCGGTTCAGGTGAGCTGTCCTTTGCTAAAGCCATGTGTAGCTGAATCCTTGTTAGCTAAAGTGGGGTGTACCCTTAGATTCTTGAATTCTCAATAAGTAGAACCAATTAATGACATCTAGGTCATGAAATACGTAAGCTACGAACTAGTGGCTTCCATAAGAGAAATTGAAATATGCTTTCTATTACTCTTTCTTGGTATCAAACTTAAAGGATGAGGCACATTTACCAATCTCAGAAATTAGGATGCTTATTTGGAAACTAATTACTCACACTTTGAATTTTGCAATACTAACATGCTTTTATTATAGTAGTGGAGTTTTTTGCATTACATGCCCTATCTGAATTTTGCTCCCAGTTATCCTTGTTGTGAATGGAATATGTAATTGAGAGCTGAGATCCACTTTATCCTATGTAATGAACACAAAAAAGTTGATATGAACATGAACATGAACTCTGAACCCCTTTACCAAAGTAAATTTCTGTTCTCACATTATATGTGATTGATTGTATTTAACTCTAAAGATGGTGAATGCAGCCGAGAAAGATTCGGAGAATCTCAAGCAAGAGTTTGGTGGGGAGAGAACAGATTGAGGATTCAACAGCAATACCTTTGACTTCGGAGAATCTCAAGCAAGAGTTTATGCCCACTAAACAAGCTACTAGTCTCTCTCTCTCTCTCAACTACTAATCTCACTATTATTGGATTGGTTTGATCAAACTGTAAGTGTTTTTAGTCAAACTAAGCTTAATTTTAATGGGATAAAGAGAGTATTACTTATTATACAGTATTGTTTTTTATTTGATATCCATTATGTATCAGTTTTCAAGATGATTCGTATAGGCCAGATTTTGTGCAATTATAGTTGAGCAAATTCGAGTCGCAATCACAAAACTTTATATCACAAGAGATCACATTTTTATTGAACATTATTAAGAATTTTTAATATGAGATAGTATTAGTACGATTTTTATAAGTAGATAAAATGTTTTTTTTATAATTAAATTACATTAAATTTAAATTACAAAACCTTATCATGAAGGACTTAAACTCTCAAAACTTATTTTGACTTGATCAAGAATTACCTTCTATATCTTCCATCTCGTGTGGAAACGAAGACTTGACATTTTCTTCTGAAAATAATAATAATAATATGGATTACGAAAAAACCCACTTCTGCTCTTTAGGTGAAATATAGATGGTTTGTGACTACAATAAAATTTAGATGGTTTAGTCCGTGTGGAGTAGATTTGTAATAAAAATATCATTATAAATAAGCGAGTACAAAGAAAAAACACTGGTTTGAGTTATTCAAATCCACCTTAGAGAAGATTTGATGATCGTGTTGGAAAATAAATACAAATTTAACTAGTTCAGAGAGAGAGAGAGTGTTTTACTTGCAACATAGCATTTTATATTACAAATCATCTACTTAGTTAAGTCCAATATGTATCTATAAAACGAAAATAAACATGGTGAATCTACATTAAAAAAAAAAGAAAAAAAAAAGAAAAAAAAAAGATTTAAGTGCAACCATAAATTTTCAAAACTTGTACAACATAACCAAATTCTGTCACCAACACAAAAATCACAACCATCAACGTCTATGAATGACGAATGGCTATTTTGACTTCAGCCGCGGTTGCAAGAAGCTCTTTGGCTATTCCCTCCAGTATATAATCATCTGCACCGATACATACGTAAAATAATCCCAATAGGTTTACTCATCAGTGTCATTTCATGTCTTCAAAGGTGCCTTCTTTTCTCGGTCAGAAATTCGAGCTGGACCAGTCGTGTGTGATTTGAATCGCCCTCTACCTCCTCCGTCTTCTCTCTCCTGCATAAGACAGTCGGTGTTTTAATTGTCAGGGTTTTGACTCCATTTGTTGGTTTAAAAATGGGAGGTCAGTGCCCATTATCTCATACCAGATAGGCATATAAGTAAAACAACACCAAACACACGAGAAGAATCAACTAATCGTTGTTTAAGATACCAGCTCACTGTCCAAGTTTAGCACTAATATATATATGTATATGCTTTCATGGTTTAACCTTGCAACCAAGTTTTAGCTATTTATTACCGAATCAATTATTTATGATAATATATAATCATGTCCATCATGTATAAAGAGAAAAAGCAATATGGGGAAAAACTCAAGTACCTTTTTCTTAACAATTTGTACTACATCTTCATCATTAAGAATATGACTAAGACCACAATGCTGAGGGTAGTGCCTTGCACTTATGCCCCACACTAGCACGTACTTAACTTCCTTTACCAAGCTCCGATGAAGATAATTGCAAAAATCTTCAACAGTGCAGCCACCTCTACCCTGAAATAAAAAGGCTAATGGTTATAGGGAAACTCAACCACCCTAAAATCATAGTACTCATAACTCTTGTGTCAAAATAAACCAATGGGATAACAAAGAGTAACTTTATCTAGAAAGGGAAGAGAGCTTCATGAAAGCACATGCATATATCTGGAAGCGTATTTATATTATTAGGAGACATACAGCAGAAAGGACACATGGGTCTGTGAAATCTGGTTGCTGGCCTTGAGGCTTTGTATATATTCTAACAAGACCCATCTCATCCCACATTCTTGCGAGCAGTCTATCCAGATTCAGCTGTTGGAGTAAAATAACCACACAATATTTAGCCAAGAAGGTAAATGTAGTCGGAGGCCACATGCCAGTGCCTGTCAATCTCCAATTAAGTATTTGCAACATATTTAAGACGGGAGGTGTATTGGAACAAAACATATACCTTCAGATTGCAGCTAATAACAATGGAATTAGGCTGTCGGGCTAATCTGTCCACATCATCAATACCGATCACATCTATCTTGTTGTAGACATACACACACTTTATGTACTTGCGGTTGCCCTCAATAACATCTATGAAATCATCCACGGTAGCATCTTCACGAAACAAAACCTTGTAAAATTTAATGTGGAAAAGAAGTGTTAAAAAGATTCTTAGCCCCAGTACATAGTTCAGCCATTACCAGTCACAATTTCATGCATTCGACACAAACACTGAAACAGTGTCAGCAATATCAGACAAATGGAACACAAAATATGACGAAGAACATCTCAAGGTTCAGAAAATTCTAGCTCACTTTTCCATATGATAATTATGTGTGCTGTCCAGTACTCATAGCACTTAGCAAATGGAAGCTTTAGAAAGATCAAAGCTTTCAAGAGGGAAAAATAGCATACTTTAGATAAAAGAAGACGTGACGGGCTACATGAATTCCCAAATAGACAGAAAATAGTAATGTGAACAGGCATCACACAAAATCACATTTCCTCATAACTATGACGTGACTTTGAAGCATGTATATCTCCTTTTGTGAAACAGTAAGTCACTTAATGTGACTGGGTAACTGAAACAAAGTTGTTTCCGAAACTTATTCATGGACAGATGAGCTTTTTAATTTGTTAGAAAGAGAAAGAAAGTAATGCATGTTTGTTTGGTTTGGGGGTGAGCCATTACCTCAGCATTGTGAAGCTTGTACTCATGTAATATTTGATAGCAGAGCTTTTCATCCACATGAGTCAACGGTAATGTGCTATTGAAAGAAATTCCCCCAGTTTTCTTCCTTTTGAAGTATATCTGCCATCAAGAAGCACCACACACACATTATGAACCACACTACAGTCAACATTAAGAGGATGTGTCTCACTGTCGTTTCTCAAAAATACTTGTTCAATGACAATTCTTGTTGGTTGGTTTTTAGAATGAATGGGCAGTCTGGAATCAAGGTTATGTATTCCTTATATTCAAAAGTATCCCTACAAGGACTACAAGCATTCCATTAATCTCCAACAATTACTCGCAACAGAGATACAATAGAGAAATATCAGAAATACATTACTTGAGGTGGAACTTTGTTTAAACGCAAGCCAACTGCTTCCAATTCCTTCGTTAAGATTTGTCGATGCCCTTCACTCTAAAATATTTTAGGACAGGTAAAAGAAATTAGGTTCAGAGATAGCCAAACGAAGTTATCGTATAACTACTTATTACTTATAATAGGATCAAGCACAGATAAATGGGCCAAACTATCACATATAATTATTTATCTCGATGTACAGTTTCACCAAGCTAGAAATGCTAAGAAGAACACATGAGTTCAGCCAAGTTCACTTAGAAGATCAGTGAGAAGGAACCGTAAACTATCCAGGCTAGTGACACCGGTAAACAACTTTCTCAAATTGAATCAAATGCCAGATAGAAAATAGTAGAATGGAGTCAATGGACAATGTATTTGAGCTCCGAAAGAAAGAGTGATTCGTATAATGTCAGAAAAACAAAGCAAACAAGGTGTTGTGCCAATATGTTATTTTGTTGAATCACATATAGTTCAGCAGCTAGAAAGGCCATCAATAGCAATCATCTTATATTAGCACTGAATTGATATTGTCATCATCACATTTTTCTTAAGCATATACTCAAAACATTATTGTGTAACTAATAGCAGGAAATGCAATGTGTTCAAAATATATTGTATATGTAAGGCTTAGCAATAATGACCAGTTGTATAGAAGAACAAAACGTTATTCCTAGTTAATAAGGGCAAGTAAACAAATATCTTACCCAGTAAAAGCATCACACATAAATATGAATCTGAGACATGTACAGTTTAAAAATATATATGAAAGAAAAATACGATACTCTCCAGGACTAGGAGCAGTTATATAACTACCTACTTACTTTGGAGGCGTCCAGAACCATCAATACAAGATCTGATGATTTGGCAACTGCAATAACCTGAAAAACAAGAAGTTGGTGTCAGGTGTAAATCCTTTTGATTTATATTAATATTTCCTCCTTGAGCTAGGGGAGGGGGACGGAGGAGAACTGGGGATTGAACCCAAACATCTCCCTTCTGTCACGACTCACGAGGCATCCAGTTTCAATAGCATCATATGTAACTATAATTACCTGCCTACCACGACCCTTTCCCTCAGATGCACCTTCTATAATTCCAGGAAGATCAAGCAACTGAATTTTTGTATCGTTATAGTGGATAACACCTGGGATACAGGTAAGCGTGGTGAACTCATAGGATGCAGCTTCTGAATGCGTCCCCGTCAACATAGTTAAAAGTGTTGATTTTCCAACACTACATGGAAAAAGAATTAAACATATATATATGATATAACAAATGATATGGAATAATGGAAATAATGAAGGTTAAATTTATATTAATCTTAACAGGACAATTTCATGAACTATCAAAAATTCACATGAAAGTTACTTAATAGCTCCCATACTAAAAGTTACTTAATTATCCATCAAACAAAAATTATCTTCATCTAATTTCATCAACACGAACACATATGTCCTAACATAATCTCATTAGCAACCTGGGAAAACCTATCAGCGCGACGCGGCCATGCCCATATTTTGAAACCTCGAAGCCCTCACCACTTGCACTAGATCCCTGATCCACCAACAAATAATAATCAGAATGAAGAGCAGCTTGCAAGTGGAGGATAGTAATACTTCAGCATATGTATATGGAAAAAAAAAGCATAGAAATTTGTGTGTGTGTTGATCTAGTGATAGAGTGACTACTCCTGAGGCGGAAGGTCTCGGGTTCCAATCACACCACCACTAGGCCATGGTTTAATTTAAGTATCCATTTAAAAAATAAAAAGTATACAGATTCATGCAAGTAAACAAAGATAGATTCTGTCAAAAATAATCTAAAAGGTTGCATACTTTCGGAGGTTCCAACAGTTGTGTCCTCAGCTTTGCTATTTTCGCCTTAAGTTGACCCAAATGGTACTCTGAGCAAATAAATAGAACATAGTCAGCATCAAAATCAAGTCCACAGCAAAACATACCCCAATTCCAATTCTAAATTCCTCATGCCCGCAAAGTTCCATAAAAGTACAATTCTTGTTTTTAGCATAAACATAATTAAAAATAAAATAAAAAATAAAAATACAGGCTTCAAGCCTGGACAGATAATCAGATACATATTAGACAAAAAAAAAAAAAAAAAAAAAAAAAAATCAGATACATATTAGACGTGTCCACTTAAGCACATAGAAGGAAAAAGAAAACAGAAATTCAAATCCAGTAGACAATGGAATTCACCTGTAGCTTTATTTTTTTGAGTCCGAGCCATCTCGGCCTCAATTTCTTTAATCTTTTCTATGATCCCCATTATTCCTTAATTATTCACCTGAAACAAAATAACAAGAAACAACATTCTCTCAATCATTTGATGATTTGCTTCACTCACTGAACTACTGGCAATTGAATAAGAAAGTAACAGACTGTAACATAAACACAAGATACTTTCCGCAATGCTCCAGCTCAAACTAGTCGTTCGATGCAAAAATAAACAACATATGGGAATCTATAGTTCGCCTCAATAGACTAAGCATGTCAATCCACACGCACATACAACATATTGATGATACCAAATCAAAATTTTACCTGGAGGGAAATGCGAGCGAGAGAGAGAGAGATGAAAGAGCAATTCGTAGGGCTTTAACTGAAGCGAGTTCGAATGGGTAAGTTAAAGCGTGTGCTGAGTAACTTCTTTCTACACGCTTTATGAAAGTCGTGTTTGTTTGACATGGGCCGCATAAGCTAAACGTAATATTTAGTTATTATGCACTACAATAATACTATCTTGACTAACATCTTTTACTCAAATTACAAATACATCCCCAGCTCAGTGGTGATTTCGATGAGATTGATTAATAAAAATAATTTAAATTATTATAATATTTATTTTGATTGATAAATAATAAAATGTTTGATTTAAAATTAATTTAATAATATTATAATTCAAATATTCATACTCATTTAGCTTATCATTCGATGTAAATATCACCTTATTATTAATAATGTGTTTGTTGCAAATGTGTTATTTATTAAGGAAGTGTTTGCTATATTGTATAAGATTGATTACTATTACCCACATTTACTTTAACCTCATATTTAGAGAGATGACAATACTTATCGATCAAATAATTATGTATTAAAACATTAATCACAAGTTTTATAATATTTCATGAGTATAATTATAATTAATAAACACTATATATATTAATTTATATTACTTTTATATATTAAAGTTTATCCATACTTAATAAACAGCCCTTAAGTAAAAATGGCGAGATAAATCATGAGATTTTAATAATTCTAAATTGAGTTTCAAAACTTAGCGAATTAACTCCTGAACTTTCTAGTTTTTAAAAATTAAATTTCACTAACTTTGTTGAAAATAAAAAAATATAATATGATTATCTAACGTAACACAAAAAATTAATTACATGAACATTACTTATGTTATATAATAAGTCTATTTTTAATCTACTGTCTGTCTGGTATATTAATTTGAAAATAGTTTAATATTTTTTAATTAAAAAATACAATTACTCGTATGATTCTGTGATTGTTTATAAAAAAATTAATATATAAAAAATACGATTTATATAGACTGAAAAAATAATACACGAATGAGAAAAAAAAATCAAATCTAATCACCTTCATATTTTTTGCCTAATTATCCCCATTCAAAATTTCAAAACAAATGACTTATATTTGATTATATTTAACACACGAAATTTCATCACAAGATAACTATCCTCTTAGTTCAAATAATACATAATTATCATATAGTTTTTGAAATTGAATTTAAAATAAAAATTAACATATGATGATTAGGTGAAACTTACCATTTGAAGTTTAAAATTTTTATTACTAAAAATGACGCACTTAAACGATTAAAAAATAATAATTTAATGAATAGATATTCAAATAGTGGGAAAATTTTGACCTATTGACAGTTTTGCTATATATCTATAGATATATAGATTATTCACGAGGATTAAAATGTATGAACTACTTACTACTATTTGAAATTTGAAAAATAATATAATTCCTTTTTTATCACTGAATTATAGTGATCAGTAATAATCAAAATACAAATTTAAAGTATGATAATCAACTCAAACTCCTTGTGGTTTGAAAAATTAAATAATTTTAGGTTCATTATAAAATAACAAACCAAAATATTAATAATCCAACAAAGTACTAATGTGTATCGTATTCGTCTAATCATAATTCATAACCACAACTAATAAAATCCTTGCCAATTATTATAAACTATTTTTATGGTGTAGATGTTTAAGCGAAATTGAATTTTTTTTAAAAAAACATAAACAACGGAAAAGAGAAAATTAGTTATATAAATTAAAATTGTATAATTTGAGTATATTTTAAAAATAACTAATAGTTTAAAAATTTTAAAAAAGTAATCGTTAAAATCTTATAACTTAATTATGTAGATGTTTATGCGAATGAAATAGAAAATTTTTGAAAAAAAAACATAAAAAACGGATTATTATGTAAATTACAATTTTATAATTTAATCATATTTTAAAACGAAGCCGTCCCACAATGTTTGTTACATTTTAAACTTTCTATTTATATTACACACAATTCAATTAAATAATAATAACAAGTGAGATCCAAACTCCACTAACTACACTCTTTCATTCAAAGTGAAAGCACTACGTTAAAACACGTGTCGAGTCAAAACGTAACAAACAATCGTGGACAGAGGGAGTAATATTTTAAAATTTTGAAAAAAGTTATCGTTAAAATCTTATTTTAATATATTAATAAATATATTAATAGATATATTCAAATGTAGGCCGAGAAGCCAAATATAACCGGGTCGGGCCATAAGCTTCCTATAAAAGCCGCATAAATATAATTTCGATCATTATTTTGATTTAGCTCATCATCTCTCATTCGGATCCGGCGAAGTAAAATCCCAACCCCCCTATCAATTCGGAAACGGCGCCGTCACTTCTCCGATCTAACCCTACCACTTCAAATCGCATCTTCTCTCTCCATCTGTTTCTATTCGCGGTGAGTATCTTTCCTGGCCGCCATCCTGCAATTTTGCAGGTTCTATGCATTGATGCAATTGTTCAGATCATAGGGTTTCCGAGTAGGATTTTAGTCTTTGCAATTTTTACTCATCTTACTGTGTTTGGAGCTTATGCTTAGTTGATTGTTGCCTTTTTTTGTTGTTGTTGTTCAGTGGTGGATTTTAATGTATGTTGCGTTTGTTCGTTCAAGTGCTGAACAAGTAGCTTGCGTGTCCTGTTCAGTGACTTATTCTCGTCCTTTTTTCATCTGGCGTTCTGTGCGCTTGAAACTGTTCTAATGGGTTTCGAATTGATTATATTTTAAGTCTTTTGATGAACTCGACATCTGAACCCTATGGGAACACATAGATTTCACTTTCTCGTAACATTTGGTAAATTGAGAACAATATAATCTTCTTTTCATTTGTTTGAACATGGCTGATAGATATAGATACCAATTAGATATTGCAGCCTAGCAGCTCTAGATGAGAAGGATGGTACCTGCTCTCTGGATTTCTGAATGTTGGGCTGATTAATTGTTCAATTTCTTGTTATTGCATATCCATGAGATGTTTGCGCAGTACGAAATTTTGGCGGATCATGCACACAATTTTATTTAATTCTCCTTTAACTTTTTTTTCTTGTCAAGGACTTTTTCTTTTTATACCTTGTTACCTTCTCGGTTGTTTTTCTGAACCAGTGGTCGAGTCATTAAGATGAATACCCAGCAAGTTGTGCAGCCCAGAGCCTCTTCTAATGGATATGGTCGCCGTAAAGTCGAAAAAGATCCTGCAGCTAGGTCTGACAGTAAGTTTCAGACAAGTAAAGCAAATTCTAGCAGGACTAATTTTGGTAATTTTCTACCCCTTTTAATGTCAAATAAATATATATTATTATGATGTCTGACTTATTTGTTTTTAGGTAAGGGAGGGACACTTGAATCGCCTTCACGTGATCGACTAATATATACGACTGCAAGCCTCATTGGACATCCAGTGGAGGTCCAGGTGATGGATGGATCTGTGTTTTCTGGAATATTTCATGCAACAAATGCAGAGGATTGTGGTATGCCTAGAAAAATGTTTTAGAATACAAAATACTTTTGCTTAATGAACTGTTATTATGAATTCTGCATAGGTATTAAAATGCATTTTCTATCAACTACATGGTCTCTTCTGGTGCAGGAATTGTTCTGAAGATGGCTCACTTGATTAAAGTTGGTTCTCAAGAACAGAAAAATATTTCTGATTCTCTTAACAAGCCTTCTCCTAGGACTCTGATTATACCAGCTGACGATCTTATACAAGTGATAGCTAAGGTATGGTTGTGTTGCTTGCCATAGATTTGTCATTGTACTATTGATGCCAATTTAATTTTCCACATTACCAACATGAAAATGCTATTGCACAAGAGGGTTTTTAGCAGAGCATCTGTTGATTGTTTCGTGTGTAAGTTCCAAAATTGTGATTAAGTTACTGTTATATTTTGTTGAACTGGAACAGGGAGTGCCTGTAACAAGGGAGGCACTATCAAATGAGCTGCAGCATGAAAGGCAGCAAGAGCTATTAACAGATTCCTGCATATCACAGTCCCGGCATGTTGAGGCAGGGAGAGAATTGGAACGCTGGATCCCTGATGAAAGTGATCCATCTTGCCCTGATCTTGAGAACATATTTGAAAGCCCTTGGAAAAGGTCGGAGGATCACATTTATTCTCAGAATCTGTTATTTACTTATTATAGTGTCTGCAAAATTCAATTCCCAGTGCTTTTCAGAAATACATATGATTTTGGAATCACATAGTTTTCTCATAGTGAACTGTGAATTAGTTGGCACAACACAATAACATCTGATATTAACTTTTGATAAAAAAAAAAAATCCTGATTAGTCTTCAAATCCTTTGAAATTTAGTGTTTTTCATGATTTTCGATACTTTCTTGTCTATTAGGGGCTGGGATCAATTTGAAGCAAATGCAACTTTATTTGGAGTAAAGAGCACCTTTAACGAGGAACTTTACACGACAAAGCTTGAGAAAGGTCCTCAAATGAGAGAATTAGAAAAAGAAGCTATGCGGATAGCTAGAGAGATTGAGGGTGAGGATACTCATGATCTTCATCTAGCAGAGGTTAGCTAAGATTTGTTTACTGATCGTTTAGTTTTTGTTTTCTTAGTTGGGTTCTGTTTCCTTCATACTAATTCATGTCATTTCAATAGGAAAGAGGTATTCAACTTGAGGAAAATGTGGATATTGATGAAGAAACACGATTCTCCTCAGTATATCGACCAGTTGATGACAGTGGATACGATGAGATTGAGGACATACTGGCGGATTCACTAAATGATGATACATTTGGTGATACCTCAAAATCTGTTACGGGCAGACCTCAGATGAGCAATTTTCCTGAGAAAACTAGTGATGGGACTCAAATGTCATCAAGATTTTCCTCATTGGTAATCTCTTTTCCTAGTAGGATTCACTGCCATGCCAGCTAGTTAGAAAGCTAGAACTGGCAGTATCATTTTCTAATTTTATTTGTTTGATGCTTTCTATTACCACATGAATCTTGTGTTGCCTTTTCTTGTCTCGTTTCATTTTTCTTTTCAATTCATGGAATGTTTGATGTGTGAAAAAGAAGCAACAGCTTGATAGCAATGCCAGATTTTTTTCAAAATTCTGAAGACCGTTTCTTGCTTTTCTTGGCCTTTTAATATATTTTTTTATATGTAAAAAAGTATACGATCTCAAAACTAGGAACAAAGAAACTGTTAAATTGTCCCACATTGGTTGTGGATGGTTTCTAGAACCATAATATATGGTGAGGAATGCCCTCCCTTAACAAGACCTTTTAAGGGGAATCAATCTCAATATCCAAGTTTAATATGGTATCAGAGCCTACCTGATTCAATGATAGGCCGCCACCCAATATCGTTGTCAACAACTAATGTTGGGCTGTCCACGATACACGTGAGGGTTGTGTTAAAATTGTCCCACATTGGTTGAGGATGGTTTCTAGAACCAAAATACATGGTGAGGAATCCCCTCCCCCTTACTACCTTTTAATAGATTTTGCATGTTCATATAGTGGTTTTGTGACTTGTGCATAACTGTGCATGAAAGGGGATAGATGATCTAAAAAACAGTTATAATTTGTGTTAAGTATTTTATTTTGCCACCTTTTAGTATGGGTCAGGTTCTTCTTCAGTTGTCTTTCCTCTTGCCCTTTCCTATTTTTTCAAAAGCTAAATCTCATCTTCTTTTGCTTGCATCCGTCGATCTTATCAATTTTTTAATGTCTTTTTTAAACTGCAAGTACATATTTTAGCCGCTATCTACTTTTGTGTCTGTAGGGAGAAGTGCAGTCTTCTGTGTCCACTAGCAGGGATGTGTACCATTCAGGTTCTGAGGACCATGCCCAACAGATATTGACTGAACAGCTTCCGGAGGAATCCTCTGTGATTAATGCTAGCAGGTTTTGTTTCTGACTTCTGATATTCTTGTGTTGTGGGATACTGTTCTAAGCTATAAACTTACAATCAGGTTGAGGTTATTATATAAGCTGATTCATATAGGGTTTTTTACTCTGCATTATTAAGTTACCTATTGTATCCGAGAATCCCTCTAAGTGGATAAGTTGGATTATTTTTAATTCAGGGTTCTTGACAATCAATTTACTGGACTTGCTGAAAGTAGCAGCATCCAGGTGGATAAAGATAAGCCAGTGGTTAGTACTTGTTTACTTCTCTGAAATTGTCTCCTCACTCATTCATGACTGTTGAGTGTTGAGAGTGGGTATTTTCTTACAACTTGTTCTTTTGTTGCAGTCACTTGATCGGTTTGGAACATCAAAGGCTGAGAGTGAGTAAATTATCTTACTAATCTTGATTATATTTGTTCTGCAATTTTTTTTATCAAAATTATTTTCTGGAGGTTATCTTATACTCAGCTTTTCACATTTAAAAGGAAAGGCCAGATAAAGAAATGATCTTGTTTCTTTCCTTTTCCTTGGCGAGGAAGACTGTTCTACTTGTTCTGTTTTTTTTTTTCTAGGCTTGTTCTGAGAGTGGTCACCTTGTCTCTTATACACGTGTGCAGAGCTACATCATCGTGTTTTTAATGAAGAATAATCCTTGCCATACCCACATGCTACACTGATCTAATTGACCATCATGTAATAGTGGAAAGAAACAGGATAACATCCTCTAGGGTTCGTCTTGGTTATTGAAATGTGACTTTAATTTCTTTGTGGCACTATAGAATCTATTTTTCAATGTTGTGTTCTGGTGCTCTTGTAATCTCATAGACTGATTGAGATTTAACATCAAGTTATATTGACAGACTTAGATTCACTTTTAATATTAAAGAAAGAAAGCTCTGATAAAGCTGCCTTGTCTCCGAACGCATCAGGTTCTGATCCATCACATGCATCTTCTAAAGGAGAGGATAAGGTGACCTCTGCTCATGAGCTATCAGAGGGCGCGTTGCCTCCCAAAGCTCAAGGAAAAGCGAATTCTCTTGCCCGGCCCAATAGTTCTGCATCATCTACTTCTGATCGTGGAGGTGCTGCTTCAACTTCTCCTAGCAGAGGATTGTCCTCTAGTTCATCTGTCGGTTCATTGTCCTCAGAGAAGTCATCTCTGAATCCGCATGCTAAGGTGGGCTGTAGGACAATATAGATATCCTTTTGTGAAATTTGATTACTTCCGCTGATAGTTTGTTTTAAGACATTCTAATTCTCTTGTTGTTCCACATTGGGAGTAGGAATTTAAGTTAAACCCGAATGCGAAGAGTTTCGTCCCATTTCAGACACCTGTAAGGCCTCCTTCTCCAGTTGCTGACGGTCCTTTCTACTATCAAGCTAATATGGCTCCAATGGCTCAGATGCATGGGATGCCTGTAAATATTGGGGTGAGTGTCAGATTAATGTTGTAAGCAGTAATATCTTATCTGTAGCATTCAGATTCATTGATGCTATTCTAATCAATTAATAGAAATAGCAATTATACAAGTTGCAATTCTCCAGAAATCCGTCATACAAAGGAATAGGACACAAATAGAGAAATTGAATAGTATGCTAGTAAAGTTTTGACAAATGCATTTCTACCTTTTTAAGTGAAAATTAATAAAAAAAGTGTATCCATCAAATACCATGCTTGTGCATCATTGCTTAAATGACTATTTTTCTGATTTCTCAAATGCTGGGTTTATTTTAATGGCGTGCTTTGCAGATGGGACCTTCATTTGCTACACACCAGCCTGTTATAATCAATTCACAGGCGCAACCAGTGCCACAGTCATACTATCATCCAAACGGACCTCAGGTTTGTTTTATTATACTTTCTTGGTGACTAAGCCTATAATAAACTGCCTTCTGTTGTGGTATTGTGGAAGTTTAACTCGAATATGATGCAGTATGGGCAGCATATTATAATGGGACATCCTCGGCCAGTCATGTACATGCCAACATATCCAGCTGTAAGTTTGTGACAGCACAAGCCTTTTCTAATCAAAGCAATTTAACCTGTTATTTGAAGATCAACAAAAAATTCAACCACCTCTATCCTGTGAAATCTTTTGTGCGCGCGTGTGTGTATGACACTTTTGCGAAAGTGTGCATTCTTTACTTTTCTATGTCTAGGGTTAGCAGAAGGTTAATGTTTCAGTTGTTTCTATGAATCTTTGCAGGAAATGCCTTACAAAGGGAGGGAATATTGATCAAGGTTAGCTGACCACATCCTGCAGTTCTGACTTGGTCCAGTTAATGTCTTAACGTACAACAAACCGCTCCAATATGATTTATCTGATACGGGCCAGCAGCTGAAGAAATGTTGCTCAGCTCTGGAGACCCTAAAGGAGATTTGTTCTCTTAGGACATGGTTCTTTTCTTTTCCTTTCTTTTTTCCATCCATTTTTCTAAGGAGATTTGTTCTCCTTGGACATGGTTCTTTTCTTTTTCCATCCATTTTTCTCTTCTTCTGTTGTGATCCTAGTCTTCCTTGCTGAATAATTGTGATTATCAAGTTTTTTGTTTTGTTTTTTTTTTTAATTGTGGTTTGTAAATAAAACGCTCCCGTCTCGTCTCTTTAACACCCCTCCCTCCCTCCCCTCCACCGTAAGCTCCCTTTTGATTTTATTGTGCCTCTTAACGTATTCATTTCATATCGTTGCTTGTTTTACGAGGCAGTTGAGACGATTGCCTCAGCCCTTGGCAGAGCTGATGGTTTGGATATATCTTGAATTAGTGAATATAATTACAATAGTGTCATTTACTAAACAAAAAACGTACAAAAATTTTGCAAGCCAATTTCAAAGCATACCTAGCTTCAACTTTAATGCTGGAGGTAATATGATAATTAACATTTGATTCTAATACCTAATGAAAATGGTGTCGTTCTCCGAAAAGGAAAACTGTAGAGGTTCAAATGGTCAGTTAATATTTTTTAGTAGAGACATTAGCTTAAATAATATTTTCTCCGTCCCATGGATCTATTCACTAGTCCCCCTTGCGTTTTACACGGAAGCCATTATGCTTCTTTACTTCCATGCTTTATTAGTTGTATTAGTTACGGCTGTCAAAATGAGCTCGGCCTGGCTCGCCTATCCAAGGTACTCGAGGTTTGGGTCGGTTTGGATTTTGAAAACAGAGGTCCGAAAAAATCGAGCCTAAAAAGCTCGCCCAAAAAAAGCAGATGTATGGGATTTTTGGCTTAAAAAGCTCGGATATTATAAAAAATTAAGATAGTTTATTTACAATTTTATAAAAAATTATTATAAAAATTAAATAAATAAATTATTATATTAAAATTATAAAAAATTTGAAAATATATTATAATAATTGGGCAGGTAAAGCACGCCCGGCCGGTAGCCCGTATAGGGTTAGGTTGGGCCACAAATATTTAGGCTGGAAAAAATTCGGGCGAGCTCTAACTTTTCAAAAAGTTCGATGGGTCGGGCTGGGTAAGCCCGACCCGGTAATTTTAACAGCTCTAATATTAATGATAAAATTTGCTAAAAAATGAAATGAGACTATTTTAGTGGGACGTCCGATCGGGAAAGAAAGACTATTTTCGTGGGACGAGTGAAGTACTCCCTATAGAAAGAGTTAATATTTTAGTGAAAAGACAACAAAGTCTTGCGATGAAATTGTAATACAGATAAAACAACGTCATCCTGTACTTGCTAGTGCATGCTACAAAAAATTTACACCTCTACCTTGTTCTGATCTACCTACATTCTTGTTTCTCCAATTTGCAACATGCGAAATGATAAGGCACAAACGCCGTCAATTCAAGGCCTTTACATAAAAAGTTTCATCCTATATCAAATACATTAAAATATATTTTTTAAGTTTTGTGAATAAAAAAAATTAAAATATATTTTGTGAATAAAAACTTTTTACAGAAAATAGATCATAGCCTTTGCTTTAGTGCATTTGACGTGGGATGAAACTTTCACGCCTTTACATACTTGAGCGATTTGAATTGCCATTTTATTCATAACTGCTACTCCATTTGCGAAAGTGGAAAATATAAAATGATTAAAGTGTAATTGTTATTTATGTAAAATTGTTTTTCAATATCAATTGATATTGATGTTTTAGTTTCTTTGATTAAATATCTTACTATACATCATTTACTAACCCCACGTCATAACGAGAACAACCTCCACATGCTCGACTATTTTCCAAGAATTCATCTTAATACTTTAAACTTAAACACTTTCTTCGTCCCAACCAAATCCACTCCTAAAAACTTTATATTTTATTTCTGTGTAGTTCGATCGAGATTCTAGTGGCTGGATTCCACAGCGCCAAACAACCCCCTATGGAGAAGGCAAAACAGCCTAGTAACCCTTACGATTTACGAACTGGAAATTTATGAGACAAATGAATAGTTTGTTTACTATTGATGAATTGTTGGAATCAAATAAAAACGGCAGGATTTAAAAACGCATCTCAATACTGATTCCACATAAAGTTTGAACATTATTTCTTTTATTATATATATATATACATATATATATAAGTGCATACCAACTTTCGTTTAAATATATTTCTTTAATTTATTTTTTACTTCCTTTCTAACTCAAAAGTCCCGATTTATAATAATAACGAGAGGTTTTGAAATGGGATGGATGTAGTATTATATAATTTTTTTTGACACAATCAACTTTAATCAACTTTTGTATCTATATTTTAATATTGGATTTAAAATCATGCTAGCTAACATTTTGATTAGTTATATTTCAGAACAATTTGGATGCAGTGCACAAGTAAAGATTAAAAACTTGGGTCAACTATAATGTGATTTAATTAGTCAATAAAAAGTGTTAGTAATTATTATTTCTCTTAATGCGAAAAGTGTTGTAATTTATGGGTCAAACTTTATTATTTTTTATTCTGATCGTACTTTTTGTTCAACATTCCATATTCCATACTTTTTGCAATTTTCCGCTTTAATAAAATTCAACAATAGTAAATTGAAGGATGTACTCGTCTAATTTTCAAATGTAATAAATGTATATTTTTGGTATTTGACCACATCATTCATTTCACAGCAATTACTCAATCTAAAATTAAAAGAAAAAATAAAAAGAAATTGTTCTACAACAACAGTGGTGATGCATATGCTTCCTTCTAACGGCATAATTGGTTTAAAAATCATACAAAATCTGATGATAATTAATTTAGCCAACGACGTTGTTGGATAATCGAAAGTATTCAGTGTTCAAAAAAATTTAAAACAATTTAGGAAATTAAGTGTGTGATTAATTCGAAATTAAAGCAACAAATGAAGTTCCTAATTCCTAAATAAATAGAATCGGAGGAGAGGTTTGTCCTTTGTCGGAGTCGGACACATGACCCAATCCTCAAATATAGTTAAACCCATCACTCTTCCTTAGATTCAAGTCCGTTTCTTTCTCTCTCTCTAGAACTCAAGCTTCTATTTTTCGATCCATTTAGTCTTAAACCTTCAACACTATTCGTCTTGAATTCCTCCCCGTGAATTCGGCCGCAACAAAACCACAAAGGATCTTTCCCCCCTCTTTACCTTAAATTGGAACCTCCAATTTTCGATCTACTAGGCTTAATTTAATCAACCACCATTATCGGAGTATTATCTCCGTTAATTTCAGCTCCAGAACAACTAAAAAGGTGATAAATGGCGGCAAGGTTGTATCCTCGATCTGTTGAGGAAGTTTTCAAGGATTTTAAGGGTCGAAGAGCTGCACTTATTAAAGCTCTTACGACAGGTCTCCTTTTTTTATTTTGTTTACTTTTTTTTCCCTCTGCAAATTTGGGCTTCTAATTTATGGGTTTTCTTTATTGACCCATTTCCTGTTGTGGGTTGTCTCTTGTTTTTGCAGATGTTGAGGAGTTTTACCAACAGTGTGATCCTGGTAGTTTCGATATTCCTTCTCGAGTTTTTTTATTAGTGCTATTCCAATTCTATTGTTTCGTGGAATTATCAGTTTTCCGCCTTTGTCTTTTACAGTTTCGGTTCTGTTCTATTGATACTTACTTAGCATTGTGTATCATTGTGTTTATGGTCTCACGGATTTTTGGGAATTTTTTTGTGTGGCTTAGGGTGTTCACTTGTGCTTATAGTCACTTGAGATAATAAGACATTACTATCATTTGGAATATGTGTCGTTACTTATCATGGCTAAAACCGGAGTTCTAAGTTTGCATTTATCATTTTTATGAAAAGTTTTATACTAAGGATATGCATGCCATTTAGTTTCGAAAGCTTCTGCTTGCAATTTGTTTGTGCTCAATTAATTTCATTTATCAGAAATTTAGAATGATTTCAAGCTCTTATCTAATGTGTTTTATGTAATTCGATTGTATATGTATGCATTACTTGAGCAAGATGAACTTTATGTAAATTAGTGGCACCCTCCTTGTCTAGACATTTATCTTATATTGATTTATGTAAAACTTTATGTTGTTTCTGTTCCTAGGAGACCCGGGATATGCTAAATAAGCCAATCCCATTATAGAATGTTCTTTCAGTGATCTCTTAATGTTTATGTTTTTCCCCGGTGTATGCCTACTGCAGCTGGTATTAATTTTGTCATGGTTTGCTTTACAGAGAGGGAGAATTTATGCCTATATGGGCATCCCCATGGGGAATGGGAGGTCAATTTGCCTGTTGAAGAAGTGCCTCCAGAACTCCCTGAGCCTGCACTGGGCATTAACTTTGCTAGAGATGGTATGCAAGAAAAAGACTGGCTAGCTCTAATTGCTGTCCACAGTGATTCCTGGCTGCTTTCAGTCTCCTTCTATTTTGGTGCTAGATTCAGTATTGATAAAGCTGACAGGTATCCTTTGCTCTTACGTATTCTTTCTTTTTTTGGTTTTACTTTTTAACCAATGCTCAGCAACACCTAATCTTTAGAGAGATGACAGCAATGATGTAATCTTGTCAACTTCGTGCTAACACGTACCTTCTTGCTTAGTAAAACCTTGATCACCGGGAGAAACTGTTCCCTTTTTTGCTTTTCATGGCTTTATTTTTGGTTATTGTTTAGGTTTTCATTTATATAGAAACTAACACATAATGTTTATAGAAAACAACAGTGCAGCTTGAATATCTCTTGTCTGTTCTGTTTGATGTTCTGTAGTTTTTCACATATAACTTGCTTAAGCTTTTATCAGAGCTTATACTTATATAGTGCTTGTCATTTGTGCAGGAAGCGTCTTTTCAACATGATCAATGAACTTCCTACTGTATTTGAAGTTGTTACAGGGGCAGCCAAGAAGCAACAGAAAGAGAAATCTCCAGTCTCAAACAGCAGCAGCAAATCAAAGTCGAATTCTAAGCCGGTACACTCTATAGTTCTTGGTTTCTACTTCTCTTGTTTTTCCTCATTACTCCCCCATCCCTGACCTGAGTGGGAAAGAAAACATAGTAGTATCTTTTTACTTAATAGTAAGCAATCCATAATTTACCATAACCTTAGTAGCCACTGTTGTTTCTCTGCGCATCGAGCTGCATCTGCTCCTTATGTGTTGGCATGAGAAATATCTTTAGTCTGCTCCTCAAGGAGGGAGGGAGTAATTAACTTGGCAGTTCAGAAATCACATTCTTCCACCACAATACACGTACCTAAGATTGACTTGTTTAGGGAAAAAATATACTCCTTCCGTCCCACTAAACTTGGCACAAGTCCCTTATTTGAACGTCCCATTAAGCTTGACACATTCCTAAAATAGTAAAAGTTATCCTTTAAAAAGGTGTGGACCCTACCACCTTTATCACTCTTACACTACTTTATACACTCTCCTTAATAACCCTGCCCAAAAATTTTGTGTCATGCTTAATGGGATGGAGGGGGTATTATTTAGGACCCTAAACTTGAACTTGTTTTATTTTTTTAATTAGGTCATTGAATTTTGGTTTATAAAAATGAAGTCTCTATTCTAATGTAGCACACCAGCACATGGACTCAATTTTAACAAATGAAACTGCTCATAGCTAAATATGCAGTCCTATCTTTAATATTGAATTTGTGACTGTATCAATGTACTCATTATGTAACAAAAACCATACAACTCTCAGGTTAAAGTTTCAAAGCAACAGCCAAAAGATGAGGACGAGGAACTGGAAGAGGAAGAAGATGACGAACATGGAGAGACATTGTGTGGTGCCTGTGGAGATAACTATGCATCAGACGAGTTCTGGATATGCTGCGACATATGCGAGAAGTGGTTTCACGGTAAGTGCGTCAAGATCACTCCGGCCAAAGCCGAGCAAATCAAGCAATACAAGTGTCCATCTTGCAGCAACAAGAGGCCTCGTCCTTGAGATGGAAATACTTCATTATCTTTCGACTCAACTCCCGATAATTCTGGCTACAGCCTCTGTCCCGACTTCCAAGAATTGTGGCTACCGCCTCGGTTCAGTTAGAAACCTCTCTTGTTAGTGTTATGTCTAGTGCTTTAACCTGTGAATGTCATGGTTATTGCATCAATCTTGATATAGCATTATCTATTGTTAGCTTCAGCAGTAGTCACCAGATTTTGTTGGATCATCATGCTTCTCTTTAATGGGAATTTTTTTGTTTTTCTTGGATTGGCAGAATTTTGAATGCTTGCACTGAAAATAAGTAAATATATGTTATTATTTTTATTTACACCTATAATTTCCTCTACGAGTATTATACTCGAAGTTAACACAACTCTCGTGTTATCAGGTAATGTTATAATACTAATCTCATCTCTTTTTCTATGTTGCATACTATAAATCATTCTCACACACACTTTTAAAGCCCATCAACACAAAAACATATGGACCCAGTATGTTAATTGAGAAAATATTACCTTGTAAAAAGAAGCTACACAAGTAAACATTGAAATGGATGATCAAGATTTGGTCTTGATCTTCCTCTTTGATTTCAAGTCTATTACAATTACAGAGATGTTATCTTTGCTCCCTGCCTGCAGTGCCAGGTTGCAGAGGTACTCAGCCGCGGATTGAGCTGCAGGGTCCACACCTTGCCCTCGATCCGCAAGTGGCTCCGTCCCGTTTTTCTTGTGCCATATCAGGATGCGTTTCCTCGCCACTTCGCACACTTCCTCATTCGACATCACATCCCACAACCCGTCGCTTGCCAGAACGAGGCAGTCGTCTTCTCTGCTTCGAGGGACAAACATTACCTCCGGCTCCGGTATGATCCACGGCTTCAAGTATCTGTCACCTGAGAAGCAAGCCAGAGACGGACTCAAATGTTGAAAACCTTAAGGGAAGCATACATCTTAGTATGCTACACGAATCGAAATAAATAGACGTACCAAGAGACCTCGACATTGCAAGAACACCAAAAACACGATGACCGTTCCACGATATGACCTTGCCTCCAGATGCTTCGATCCTAGCATATTCATCCTCTCGACTTGGCTGGAACGTAATTAAAAGGATAAAATGAGACTGCGTTGCCAACATACTTCAAGAACAAGCAATGGAGCAAAAGAAGAGCAAAGCAGGCTTACTTTGTGATCCACTGATAAAGGGATTGCTTCTTTACCACGATAGAGTACAGCCCTCGAATCTCCACAATTGGCAACTATAATATGGGATGATGACAAAACAGCAACCACAGCAGTTGATCCAACAGTTTCTGGGGCAAGAGGCTCCACAATGCATTCATTTTCTATATCTCCTTTAGAGTTGCCCTCGTTCGACTTTCCCCCGACTTCTTCATCGACTTTTAGAAAGCAATCGGTGAAAATCTTCTCCCATTGCACTTGTCTAGTGTCCCTAGTACTCCCTTCCACCATCTTACAGTTGTTTAATTCTTCCACCAAAGCCCAATGAATACGATCACGACAGTAATTCGCAACCTACAAAATCGAGTTCAACATATAACCATGGTAATGCATGACATACGTGTAATTTGTAGGTGAGAAATGAATTATTAATGTATAGATATGATACACACCTGAGATCCACCGTGACCGTCATATACCCCGAAAAAGTGAGAAGTCAGTTGATTTAAAGTCTGACTTATTCCATCGTTTCCATGGTCACCGATAAATAACTTCAACGGAATTTTCATGAAATGAGGTGCAATCATGATAGCATCTTCCATCTCCGGCCTATGTCCGCATATCGACACTGAACCCCAGAGAGGCACGCAGTCCAGTTCGAAAACACTCTTAACGCCACCTTTCCCGGGCATTTTCTCACAAGGCAGCTTAACAGAAACGATGGATTCTTTAATTGCAGGTCCATTCGAGCATTCTCCTATTGGCTCAGCATACATAGCCGTAGCATCATAAGATGTTCTCCGAATTATGCTTTTCTCCTCCACACTGATCACCTTTGCAACTAGTTCACCATTCTCCATGCCCTCAATCTCAACAGCAATTGGCACACTCGTCTCTGACTCAGAAACGAGAGGCACAGCTATACCCGAAGCAGGATCTAGGGGTAGCAGCTCTACACTACTTAACGAGAGAAGTTCATCCTCTTCACTATCTTGAACATTACTACCCGTCGTACTGTTCTCGTTTATTGGTACAATGTCTAGCATATCATCAAAAGATTTGCTTCCTCCAATCAATGAAGAAGCAGCCTCATTGGTTTCACCTTTTAAGCAGCTGAAACCAGCATCCCAGCTAAATGCTGGATCAGACAGCAAGGTTGCTGTTTCTGTCACTAGTTTGAGTCGAGCAATCTCCATATGGTTTGAAATTGCAGGATTCTCACACACGGGATTACCTAAACTAAATGGGGCCACGACTGCTGCAGGTGATATCTCTTCCATCATTGCAATCGATCCAACCAAATTATAAAAGAGAAAAGGCTCTACAAACCTATTCAGTTGCTCGAACTTAACCACGGAGGAAACAAAAGCCTATAAATTGGATCACTACAAGCTACAACACAAAGGAGCAATTGCCTAAAGAACTAAACAAAAGGCAAAATCGGAAGTGAAAGTGGTAATAGGGATCTTGGGGTCAAACATAGGATGCATTAAACAGACTTTCACAAACAGATATTTTAAGGATTGAACACAAATAACAACCTTGAAAGAAACAAAGATAACAAGATCCCATCTGCAGCACCAACCCTTATATACTCACAAGAATCAAGAAAAGGGCAAGATTCAAACCCTTATCCATAATTGCGAGAAGGGAAAGCCATGAAGCGAACCTAGGAAAAAGGAAAGCTGAGCCCCACAAGATTCACAAGGAAACCCTCAAAGATGCCTACTTTTTTGACACATGGAAATATGGATTTCATGGATCTAAGGCAACTCCTCTCAGCCTCTTGAAAATATGCATTTTTCTTTATTAAGTTTCCCTTTCCCTCAACAGCTCTCACCAAACACAATCAAGATTCATTCCACGGCAACAAATTCCTGAATCCTGATTTCATACAAATTCTACAGCAAAACTACAAACGGGATCGAGGCTGCCACAACAAAGAATCAATCTTTTCTTCTCTTTCCAACAATGGAAATTATAGAATAAAGATTTGAGTGAAGGGTTCTTACTTACAAATCGAATTGAAACATCATAAAGAAACCATTAGCCCAAAAGGACTCAAAATCAGCTCAGCAATAATGCTCGTCAGTTTTTTGTTTTCATTTTAGAGCCGGTGAGAGAGAGAGAGAGAGGGGAATAGGTCTGGAAAAGAATTTACTAATTGCTTACATCTTCATAGGACACGTGTAGATTCAATTATCTAACTCCAATCAATGCTTCTGTAGAAAAAGAACAAAAAAGAAATTAGGCGAAAAACAACATAAAAGATTAGAATAAGGAAAAAGGAGTCATGGACTTTTCATGATACAGACTTCAACACCACCACGTGTCCTTCCTTGTCACCGGAACCTAAACCAACACATAAAGTTACTCCACAAAAATACTCATGTTTGGTTTCATTCAAGTAAACATACAATAATCACATTCAACCTTTTCCCTATTTTCTTGCATACCAGAATGAAATCTGGAAGCCCCTATTCAACTGTGCTGAATTTTAGCTTCTCTTTTGCACTAATCACTGCATTATATAGTAAACAGAAACAATATAAGAAAATCTTGAATCAATATCTTCCTTACTTTGAGTACAAATTTCATTGTTACCAAGAAACAAGTAACAACTTCAAGAAAAGGGAGACATAAAAAAGATAAAATATTACCCTTCGTTACATGCCAAGTCTGAAATCACACATGAAATAATTTATTTTCTTATGATGACGATGAAAAACAACAACTACTCGAAAACTAAGTTTCTTTATAATAATCCATAAACTATATAGAACTGAAATTGGATTAAAGTATGTAATTTCTAACGTACTATGATCCTCAGCCACACTTATTTAAAATTTATTACCTACTATTATCGTCCTATGATGTTATATACTTTGTTTTATATGTAGACATCACGTAACCGATGACCCAAATTTTCTTGGAAGACGCAGTGTGGATGAGTAGGGTGTGGATAAAATTCTGTAGGTGGCTCAATGTTATTGGCTTACGACTAAGATACAAATTTTATATTGGCATGCTACACATTGCAATCAGAAAAAAGAAGAGCAAGTCAATTTTGCAGAAAAAAGGAAAAAGAAAATGTAGGCAAATGGGATTGAAAGGTACTTGAACCAATAGGAATTTGACAAGAATGAACTTCTGTAGTGGATCATCCTCATTGCCAAGGGAATGTTGCACAGAAACAAAAAAATAGGTATGGACTCTATCCACATCCACCACACTATTTAGTATTCTAATAAATAGCATCCCAAAATTTAGAAAAGAAGAAGATAATTGAGTATTTTATTTTGGATACAAATGTAGTATATTGTACTACTACTATATTAAGTTTGGAAAACACTTAAGTTATTAAAGGTGATTTAAGGTTATAAATTTTATTGAAATCTACCTAATAAGAAGATTTGGGAAGTCAACTATATTAAAGTATGTACTTTGATATAACAGTGAAAATTCAGATGTTTTTGTACTAATCTATTGAACACCTTGATCACTTTAATTCTGACAAAATTCAATAGGTTCATCTTCTGTTATCTAATTAGCTCCAAGATGAAGATTGTGTGGGTTCTTATGCTCCCTCCCCCTCCCAAACTAGCAATTTGACAAGTTAAATATTAATTTCTGATTTTTATTTTTGTCACATAATAGATATTAAATTTACTTCTGAATCTTTTTTCTTAAATATTGATTAAAAAATTAGGAGATAAAATTGTGTATATGAATTAAATTTAGAAAAATTAGTGAATAAAATTATAAAATTAGACGAGTTCAATTAAGAAGTGTTGAAAAGAACATTATAAGTGTTGGGTTGAGAATCAAACCCACGGACAAAAAAAAAAAAATATATATATATATAAAGAGCGAATAAAATCTCCAAAACTTGTGGAGATTATATCTTTAGATGGTGTTGTGCAAATACCGGCATGTTCGAGCTCGAATTGTTATGATACCCGTTTGCTTGAGTTTGATTCGAGCTTTAATTGAACTTTAATCTTAGTTATCGAGCTTGACTTTTCATTTATTTGATTATATGATTCGAGCTCAAGCTAGAGTCGTCAAAAGTTATATGTGCATTCGAGCCAATTAAAATCTTTATTAACTATTAAATGTATGAATCGGACAATATGGGAAGAGATCAAATAAAAATGGTTATGTACGAGTTAACTAAAAATAAATCTTAATTGTTAAATTATTTAGATCAATGGTACATATTAAAAGATAATTTTGGTATATATCTGATTTAAAATATTTTATGCCCAAAAACAGGGAATTTGTTATTCTTTCTGACTAGGGTTTATTGATTAGAGTATAGTTTAATTATATCAATTGGATGAAAAATATGGATGGTTCAGATTTATTTTTAGTTAACACAAGCAGACATATTTTTATTATAATCATCCCCTACATACATATATATATATACATATATATATATTATATGAAGGTCAACAAGGTTTGACTCGATATTAAAGTGATGTGGCATTTAATTAAGAATAACTAAATGAGCCTAGATCGATCTACATGGAAAGTAGACGATCGTTGTATAATTAATTTTTCGAAATCGATTCCTGGTGAGTGATAAATAATTGTTTAAAGTATATCATTTGACGAAGGGAGAATGTAAGAATGTAAGAACATTAATTGGGTATTTAAAGTGCCTAATTACTTATTAGGTTAAGTAATTGGATAAAGCCCGTACACGCGCTTTGCCGCCGCCGTCCGCCCGCCGCGCCCGCACTTGGGCACGGCACGTGGCCTGTAACTCTCACAACTGTAACGGCCCGCAGCCTTGACGGGTGGGTCCTTCTACATCACTTTTATTTCGTTTATATTTCTCACCTCCGTTCCAATTTTTATGTAATTCAATTCTGTAATTCAACATTAAAAATGTAAAATTTCTATTTCTCTCACGAACATGCTTGATTATATGAGCTAAAATATGTTGACTCAATAAAATTATCAAACTCGCATTCAAGCTGGATCTCAATTCATTTAACATTGAGTAGAGTTTCGATCAAGTTTTTTGAATCAAATTAAAAATATCATGCATAACTCTCTTGATTCACATCTTTGGCCAAAAGAGAATGATGAATGAAAAAAAATAATCAATATATCACACGTAAGTATCAAAATGTTACCCCAAATACCAAAAATTAATAAATTAGACTACTTGTGATCAATTAAATTGATTCTCAATTCAAAAAAGAAAAAAATTATCGAACAACATGTAAATTCCATAAAGAACACAAATTTTGAATGGGTCGAACCATACTATAATATCCAATCAAACTAAAGTAATACTGAATAATTAATAACTATAATTATTAATGAAGGTTATAAAAAAATGTACATAAATACTGAGTCCAATTAGATTTTTATAACGACTTCTTTAAATTCTCCCAAATATCATGAGCTTTAGTTTTGGTCCAATTTTAACATTAATTTTAATTTTTGTGTTCTCTTTTAAAGATAAATTATACCATGAAAATATGAGATACAAGAAAAAATAATAATAAATTTATAATTTAGATAGAAGTGATTAATAAAAATATATCATATATTTTAAAAGGATAAATCTATCACACAAATAGAACATAACCTAAATAAAAATTGATGTAAAATTTTGAATTAATGGAACAAAAAGAGTATTACCGTAAAAATTAAAAATTATTCAGATTTCAACTTATCATCATGTCAGACACTAAATTTTTGACATTCAATTAAATCAGGAAATTGTTTAAATTAATAACATAAGTCGGTTACTTTTTTCTAATAAATAATTTAAATTGCAGGCCCCTATCCATTTGTTCATTCATCTCAATTAGTTTTTTGTTATGTTTCAAGAATCCGAAGAAGATTTTTATACCAATCCCAAGAATGAAATACTCCCTCCGTCCCCTAATAAGTGTTTCCTAAGAAAAAATTATGTCCCCCAATAGGTGTTCTATTACAAAAATCAAGACAAAAATAGTATTAAATTTCCAATATTACCCCTTTCATCATTGAATTACTTTTACTTTTTATGTATTCTATACAATTATTAGGGGTAAATAGTGAAAATTATTAATTGTATTGGTATGTGAGTTTTTATGTTTGGGGACACTTATTGGGGGACGGAGGGAGTACATTTAGAACATTTCAACATTCATTGATATGACATGTTATTTTTTCTATTATTCCATTTAAGGGTCAGTCATGTTCTTTTAAAATTTACCAATAGCATGGAGGAATCGTCATTTCATCCAAATGTGTAAAAAATCATAACCTTACGAGAAGTACGATTATTAAAAGACATCTTTTATATAATGATATATTTTTCACTCTATTTCATTAATTTAGATTTTGGACTCATATACTTTATAAAATAAACTCATAAAAAGGTAAATTAGTTTAAATTAATGAAACCAAAAAGAATACTTATATCATCGTAAAAGATTTATAAATCGAAATTATTCTTAATTTCTACAAGTGCTGAAAAAACAAAGTTTGTTCATCTATCACTACAACAATCTATATAATATATCAAAGGATTATGTATTAAAACTCTCTTCTTAATTCAAGATTTATGTGACATCATCACAAGCCTTTTCATATTTATATTAATATTTTATATACGGTAATATATAATTCAATGATTTGTAAAGAATTGTTTTAGGTACGTATATAATTAATATCTTATATAATTAATTAGTCATGATTATGGTCATATTAAATTAATTATTTAGTCAAAATTGCAATATATATAGTTGAATGTATACTTTATATATTATATAGATTAAAAATAATTTTGCTAATTATAAATATATGATATAGATATGATAGTAAGCCCCTACAATAAGCTTTGTTCATTTATGATACAAAAATATATAGCATTCATCAATCATCATCGTTTCCTCTTGAAAATTGAATAATATATATAATTAACTAGGAAGATTGATGGACTAGCACTAACTAATTAATTGACTATTCATTTATTTCTTTTTTATTCAGATTAAATGGGTTTTTCCCTTTATAATTTTTTAATTAATTTTAATATTTATTAAATTTACTAAAAAAATTATATCTAACATCTATATATGTATCTTAAATCTCAATATTTTTTTATTATTAATTCTAATATTTACTATAAATATATATCCCACGTTGATTTAATATAAAATCCAACAATTATTGAAACTATATAAATACTAACAATCTATATATCCTGCATCACAATTTAGTTGTTCAATTAATTATTTAATCAAATAATTAAATATATTTTAGTTAAAAATTTTATTTTTTATTATTAAATTTTAAATACATAACTTGATTTTTATTTAAACATTTAATTTAGTAAATTATTAAATTTATTTTTTTATATTAATTTGAGATGAAATATTTTTGTTATTAATTTAAAATTTCAGCCAAAATTCATCTATAATATATATGTATAATAATAATTAATACAAATACATTTGAAAGTCATCTTCTTAATTTATGGTGATATGTGACATCACCATAATCAATCATTTTTATTTATCTTAAATCTCAATGTTATTTTATGAATTTTAATATTTGTTAAAATTTTGACTAATATTAAATTGATTAAGACGTTAAAAAAAATAACATAATTTTTTATTTTTATTGAAAAATTTATTATACTAGATTATTAGATTATCAAATAAATAATTGAGTAATTAAAAATTTCCTATAAATATTATATTATAATTTTACAACAATTAGTTGTCAAATTGTACGTAGAATTTTTCATGTATAAAGTAAATAAAATTTATAATATTTTTTTCCATATCTTATTATTTCATAGCATATTAGTTTAATATATATTATGTAGATATTAAATCAATAGTGTAAACTTATTTCATAACAAATTAGTTTATGACATATTGAAAACTTAGTAAACTTTATTAATATTTCTAAATATTTTATATTTTATAATATATAATCATTGGATTTTTTCCTTTCGATTCTAGTCAATCTGATCTTATTTTATGATTCTTTAATTTGTATTTGATAATTTACGGTAAAATTGGTCGAATTGATCAATATTTTATAAATTATAATTTGATTTAAACGATTGGTTGTCAAAACATATATATTAGACTTTTCGTATTAAATTTAAATGTAAGAGACATTATATATAATTTATACACAAATATAGTTCATATAAAGTGAGTGGACGAATATTTAAAGAGAATTTATATAAAAATATAGTTAATATAAATGTGTTTCTAACTCACACTTATTAGTGTCGGCTACTGGAGGGTAAATAGTCATCGCTACCCTCACAGGTATGGATATGGATAGTCAATGTTCATGTATGTCATGGCCGATTGTCATACCTACTTTTGACTCACCAACAATATCATTTTTAATACATATAACATTACTTATTTGAATTGGTCAAATAAATATTCATGATTTTATTTGGTCGAATAATTATTTTTTATCAAACAAAAAAATAGTCAATTTTTTAAATTACAACTTAAAATGATTATATACCAATAAATTTTTCACGAGATAAATCTTCATTTAAAACTTATATTTTGCAATGATATAATTTTTAAGTAACACAAATTTGCAATTACGTTAATAAATTACTCCATCCGTCCCCCAAAGATCTTCCCACTTTGACCCGGCACGGGTTTTAATAACATGTGTTGACTTTGGTTGTTAAAATGTAAAGTGATAGTAAAATGATGTTAGTGGAGAATGGGTCCCACAAAAAGTAGTATGATATGTAAGATATTGTGAGTGGATAATGAGACCCACATTAAATAAAATGGGTAAAATAGAAGGTTTCCAAAAATAGAAATAAAGTGGGAAGAAAGATGGGGGACGACCCAAAATAGAAGAGTGAGAAGATCTTTGGGGGACAGAGGGAGTATAACATAACGTGATTTTTTTTCAACGCAACCTACGTTAGATAAATTACTGAATATAACATTTATTTCTAATAATTTGTCAAATTATATCACCTCTAAATAGGAGAAATATGTCAAAATAGTCATTTTAATAAAAAAAATTTAAATTTTAACCACCTAAAATATTATAGTAAAATAATAGTCATTCTGTACAGGGCCGTACCTAAGTCATACGGGGTGGTAATTTGAAAATAGGCCCCTATAATGTCAGAAAAATAATTGACATATATACCATTAATTACAAATCAAAATAAATAAAAATTAAATAAGATTGAATAAATATTCACATGCTAAAACATCATCAAATATATAATTGCACAATGTTAATTTTTATCTTTGAATAATAAAGAGGTGTAAACAAAGAAAAAACGAAAAAAATAATAAACATATAAGAACAACAAATTAAATATTCATCATTATCTCACAAATCAAGCCAATTAAGCTGGATAGAAAACTCAACATTATCTTATAAATTACACAATCCAATTAATTTTATAAGGATAAATGAAGAATTTGAGACACTTACAACCTTAAAAAGACAATCAAATTAGGGGAAAATTGTGTACCAAAAAATAAATAAAAGATCAAACACCCCTCCAAAAAACAACCAGCCTGCACAAAAAATTAAAGATAAATGAAAAATAATTGGAAGAACGAAAGATTAAGAAAGATGGTGGTGCAATATGTATTAGCGGGTCTATTAAAAGAGATATCTAATTTAATATATACATATTCTCCCATATATAATTATAAAAATGGGCCCCCATGAATTTGGGGCCCTAGGCAATTGCCTAGTGTGCTTGCTTCTAGTTACGGGCCTGATTCTGTATTCTATAAGAATTATATAAAAAGAACAAATATGAGTACCCTCAAACCCATCACTCATCACATTTTGGGTATCCATCATCTTGCCACTTGCGGATATTAATCACGTGTGAAACATATAATATTAATATTTAAGATATATTATGTTAGGTTTTTAAGTCTTGATGTTATCTGAAGTGTTGACCTAACATTTGTGTTTTTGTGTTCTTCACATGAATGCTGACTGGGACTCCAGCTCAGCATGACGTGGAATGGTGACATAGTATCCAGCTCAGCATGACAAGTGGTGATGCCTTGACACCCAGCTCAGCAGGCACGTGGAGTGCTGACTTGGCAACGTTGAAACAGCATGTAGGCTGGAGTAGAGACCAAGTCGTGCTAGGCAGAATGTTGACTTAGCTTCTGACACAACATAACAACTGTTGTTTACCTCAGCATCCAGGTACACAGCCACGTGGAAGGCTGATTTGGCAGTGACTCAGCATCCAGGTCCACAACCACGTGGAAGGCTGACTTGGCGTCTGAAGACTTGAAGGATACTCAAAGAATGGAGAGAAGACCGAGTCTTACTAGGCGGTTGAGAATCTTATGCCTAGTGGAATTCTGTTCCACAAATCCAGGAGTCAACAACCAACTGAAGTGGTTCCACAATTCCAGGCTGTTATGCGGAGAGCAACAACTGAACAACTGACTGCGAGAATTATGGAAGACATGGGCCAGCAGTTGCTATATTCATGGACCCAAGCCCATGTTGTCTATCTATAAATACTAGAGTCATTCATTAATTTGAGTGCGGATTTTGAGATGATATAAGAGGTTAGATAGACATGATTTGCAGATTAAGTTCGTAGTTTAGTGTGTATGATTCTTAGTCTTTTAAGATCATACGTTTAGTGTTTTTGTAAGAAGTGTTGATGTTGTGTGGTGCTAAACATTGTAGCAACACAACACTTATTTTTGATATTTCTTTTTGGCCGTAAAGGCTGCCGTGTAGGTTGTTTGTTAACACAACCTACGCAAAATTATCTCGTGTGTTCATTTTAGCTTCCGCAACAACTATTTAGAGTAGGTGATACACTTTCATATTATATATAATTTTAGGAAATACTGTAAATATAATTTTTAAAAAAATAAAAACATGGTTAATATTAGGTGGATGGGTGAGTATTTAATGGACATTTTGACGATATTTCATATACAAATACAAATGATATTAAAATATACATATGAAACTATGCGTGAATATTAAATGTGTCTCTAAGTCACATCTATTACTGTTAGATAATCGCACGTAAGTTGTCATTACCCGGATATGGATAGCTACTACCCATGCATGTTGTATCCGATTGTCATGTTTTGCAACGATATAATTTTTAAGTAGCAAAAATTTGCAATTATGTTAATAAATCTTAAGGTAACGTGATTTTTTTATCAATACAATCTATGTAAGATAATTTATTGTAAATAATATTTATAATAATTTGTTATTTTATATCACTTTTAAATAGAAAAAAAGTTAAAATAATCGTTTTAATATACCAATTCAAATTTTAACAACTTAAAATGTTATAGAAAAATATAGTAATTATGTATTTAGTTTTCCTCAATCATCTCTTGTTAACGATATTTTTTAATTTTATTGCTAATAATTCGTAAATACAAGTGATTAGGTTTTTATTTTTATATTTATACTTATTATTTAAGTTTATTATAATAAAATAACTATCATACAACTTAAGCCTTTAAATATATTATAGCATTTTTAATAGCTCAAATTTTATTATAAAACTTAAATTTTTAAATAAATAATAATATTTTTAATATTTAAATTTTTTATCGTAAAATATATTATTTAAAAAAATATATTTAAAATTTTATATTTATAAATTATAATATAAATAATTTTCCAGCAATTTTCTACGGTGTTACTAAAAAGTTGTTCCAATATGAATAACTCACCCCCTTTTTACCCATAGCATTCAATTTCTCAATATATATATATATATATATATATATATATATAGATTGTAATAAGATCAGCTAAATCTTCACATAAGAGTGAAACGCAGACTGTATACAAACTGAATACATTTAGCAACGATTACTCCTGGTTTTAACTAGACAACATAAGGCACATAAACTTCAAGCATGAATGAACTTCATAATTCAGAACGAAATGTTGGCTTGACAATTCATATTTTGGGTTCTCATCAAGAACATTACTTTCAGCCACGAAACAGGATGAGGTTAATCAAGTTATAAAAAATGGCCAAGATGAGACGGGACATGGCAGGAGATCTATCGAATCAAGATGAACCGTCAAACTCTACAATAGCACGAGCCCGAGCTCTGATGGTCTCAAGACATGCTTTAGCCGATAGTTGTAAAGGTAGTAGTGAAGCTTGCCATCTCCTGGTCCGAATTTCAGTTCTTTCAAGAAAGTAGCGTTGTGCATAACGTCCAATGAGTTGAAAACGTCAAAGTCCTTCTTCTTGGCAACAATGAGGGCATCGTTCATCAGTTGAAGCAACGGAGTCTTGGTTGACACGTTGTAGTAAGAATAGGCTGCCTTCAAAATAGAATGGTGCTGGCTGCCTAGTATAGAAGAGGGAAGGCTGTAAAAACTGCAGAAGTCGGTGATTTCATGAGTTTCAGGGCTTTCAACCAGAAAACTTTGCACAACATCTTTCTTTGGAAGCAGCCAGTGTTCTACATCATCCACATCAAAGTCCGGAGCAACAGCAAATTGCATCAAGTAATTCCTAAGCAAACGAGTAACTGCAGGCACGTCATGAGGCTCCATCTTTCTGAATCCAGGTGTGGCTGTATGATCAGGTAACTTGTACAGCTTGATTGTACGGCTCATAGTCATCCTTGCGCCAAGCCTAGAAAATCCAACATCAATAAGCTTCTTTGGATTCAAAGATCTGTGCCAGTACTGACATGATGTGACGGGTGTAGGAAGGACAACTCCGGCAGTATAAGCTGCTTGCCAGATATTCTCCAAATGGACCCTCCGCGTCACCTCTTTGATCATAACTGGAGCAAGTCTTTTTGATCGAAGCTTCTTGTGAACACACAGAAAGTTTACTTCTGCCATCATTACAACAGTATCACGAACGCGGATTCTTGCAGGTACACCAGTAATGAACGCAACCAACTTTTTAGAACTCTTCACCCTAACTCCAATGTGCCAGCTCCTAAAATAACCAGGAGGCCGGAGTGCCCAACGGAGAAATTCTTTTGAATATTTGAACCTGAACATATTCTCATCATCCTCAACATAATTGTTGGTCAACAGATTATACACTTCAGCACAAACCTTTTCCGAGTCTATATCACATGTAATCCACTCATAAGGAGATGGTAGATTGTATGGCTCTTTCTTGACCTCAGAGAGCGGTGTTGGCTGTTCAATTGGACCTTCAGGCAGGCTCGAATCACCAAGTTCTTTGAACTGGCCTACAGGCTGGGTTTCCCAGAACTTATGCCTCTTTGTAAGTGATAGAGATTCCTGCACCTTCATTGACAAGGCATCAATGGAGATTTCGCTCTCGTTCTCTGAGGTTACACTATTGTCGCCCGATGCAACATGATTCTCAGTTGGTTCATTATTATCAGCCATTGCCAAAGGTTTACACTGTCATTCATCAAAATCAAGACAAATAATAAAATCTAAATAGTGAAGGAATATTAAATACCTATACAGCTAAAATCTAGCAGGTCTTGGAAACTTATTTCGAAATATTAGCTAAAAATAGAGTCCCAGATTTACACTTGAAAAAAAGCACACATTTCTCTATTTACATTATAGCTAGTAACAACTCCAACATCAAGTTTTTTAAAAATCTGTTTACATTAACTTTAATTTACAAGGCTGCGTCACGGAGGACTCGAACCCGATACTTATCGTCTCGGGCCTCGGGCATTAACTTCTATCCCTAAGAGCACACACGCACATTCAACTTCAATTTTATCGACTCTAATGTGTATGCACCTCATCCCTATATAAATATACGACATCAAAAATGAAATAAAAATAAATAAAAATGTTCAGTGGCACACAAATCTTAAGGCAAACATTCTATACCATCCCAGCGAGAATAAGAACATAACAAGGCATTGAATCCACAACTTCGTCTACTTCAAAAACATTCAAACCAATGAATTATATTGAACAACTTATGCAAAGACATATCTGCTTGAGCTGTATTTCACAGTAATCAAGCAAACATCAGAAATTCACGCAATTTGTAGAACTCTACATAAACGATTCAGAATCACCGACTATTCACAGCTTCATTTAGTTAAGCCTCAAAGTTACCTCAGGAAACAGGTTGTATGATCTGAATCAGCTAAACCAAAACACAACTGTCGATATAATCGAAAATAAGAAATAGAGAGCTGCTACCTCAACTCAGAGGCGTGATTCTTAGCGTACTTGACCTGGAAGATCGAGAGACAGAGAGATTTAAATTTGGAGCGAGAAGATATATAGAGAGGAGGCGCCAACGGGCATCGGGAACGACGAGATGAAATCGGAACAGTTGAAAGCTAAGTATAATTACATATAGAATCAGGCTTAGAGTGATGTGTATACATATATATATATATAGGGGTTTCTAACTTAACAACTCCTATATCTATAAACCATAAATTAAGTAGATTAATTAATTGAATGAGATGTAATTTATGCAATAGTGAGTAATTGTAATTGTCAGCTAAAATTATTTCTAAATTAATATAAAATTGCATGAATTGCAAACGTCTCTAACCTCAATTAGGAGGTAATTATTGAATTTAGCATTTGCATTTTCAATTCTAGACTCATATATATATAAAAATCAACTAAATAAACGAGGACTGAACTTTTAAACTCTTTATGGTGAATGAGATTGAAATTTCAGTTGCTTGATGCTTGCTTCAGTCCTAACCTTTTTATTTGCTTTTGAAGTGTAATTTATTCGCTTCAATACTTCTATTTCTCAAATTATTAATTAGATTTGCATTTTAAATGTTTAAATCACTAATTGCATTTGCTTTTTTAATATTAAAGGTGCTTAAATTTAAATCAGATCACTAACATAAAATATGCCTTTAAAATTAAATGTATTTGCTTTAATCGATAATCACATTTCACCTTTTAAATTATATTTATTTGCTTGAAGCACTAATTACCTTTGTATTTTTATTTTTTATGTTATAATTGTTAAAATTTAAACCAAATGACTAAAATTATGCATATGATTTATCAGTTAAAGTTAGTTGCTTAAATTATTAATTATATTTGTTTTTGTCTATTTGATTGTATAAAGTTATAAACTGTGCGATCATATTATTTAGATGTGAAAATCTATATGGTTAATAGAGAAACACTACCCATCTATATATATATATATATATATGAAACAGGAAACATTCAATTTATCTATATATATATATATATAAAACAGGAAAAATTCAATTTAAGTGGCGATTTTGTAATTAAATCCAATTTTAATAGTAAAGATAATACTATAACTATTAAATTAAAAAACTAACATGATTAGAATTTGATCTCAATAGCCTATACAATGAACCATTAGAGAATCAAGATAATTTAAATATTGAACAATTCATAATATACATGTACAAACTGAATCTATTTAGTACTTGTTGGTCCCGAAACGAGTAAATAAAAATTTGAAATGCGGAATTTAGTGGTAAACTCGTTTTTATAAAAAATCAATCAAAATCAAACTTTCAGTTTGAGAGCCAAGTGCTCTTTCTATCGAACAAGATTTTACAATGAATATGAAATCTATAATAACTTGCTCGATTTCTAAGCTCTAGATATGAAAATATTTTGCTTAGAAAACACAGGGAAAATATAGTAACTCTAATTATGAAACACTTGAGAAATGAGTGTTTCACTGGATAAAACTTTGAGCTCGAGTAAGAGTTGATTTCTTGTAATTCTTGAGTCTTCCCGTTAGTTGTTCAAGTGAGGAATGCTCTCTTTTTATAGTTGATGTAGATCCGAACTAGCCGTTGAGTGTAGCTGTTTGAATTTTGAATCTGATCTATCCGTTGAATTCTTCCCGTTGAAGTCGTCCTTTTTGCCATTTTTGGTATCTGTCATTTTAGACAAATTCTGCAATCTGCAGCTTTCCATAGCTTAAGTATTGGCCTTCAGATTTGGACCTTCAGGCTGCACTGGGACCTTCAGGTTGCACTGACTGGTCCTTTAGACTGGGCCTTTCAGGTTGGGACTGGTCCTTCAGACTGAGACTTTTAGGCTGGGACTTCAGGCTGGGCTGGTCCTTCAGACTGGGACTTTCAGGTTAGGACTGGTCGTTCAAACTGGGACTTTCAGGTTGGGACTGGTCCTTCAGGAGACTGGGACTTTCAGGAGACTGGGACTTCAGGCTGGGCTGGTCCTTCAGGCTGACTCCAGGGCAGGACCTTCAGGACAGACTTCAAGCTGACTTTCAGACTTAGTTTTTCAGGCTTGGATTTTCAGACCTGGTCCTTCAGACTTGCGCTACACAAAATCAAGTTTTGGAACCAAATCAAAACATAATAAATATCCCAACAATTTCCCCCTTTTTGATGGTGCCAAAACATGATGAAGAAATCAAATTCATAAATTAAAATTAATGATCTGAGCATTTTTATGTGAACAATATTCCCCCTCAGATTAATAATCATATTCATCATCAATGAATCAACTCCATTTTCAGTGGAGGCATGTTCCCCCTTGTTTGTTGATCTTCATAATTCATCTAATTCTTCAGGACCAGTCTTTGCATCGATGTTGATTTTGGTCTTCACTGGTCCGGTACTTGAAATCATTGAGCTTTGAAAATTGAGTTCTTTGGTACTCAAATTTATCTTATAACTCTCACTGAGTTATTAGGCCATACTTTCCTTCCACTAAAATCAATATAAAATAATTTTGATTTTTCAGTTTTGCTCTGAGACTCAGTTCTAGACTGAGGCCATTTTGTGTAAGAATTTTCAGTATAGCTCCTTGGTGAGCAAGAATGAGAACGATATGATCTTGAACTGGGTGATGAAATCCCGTGTTCACATTTATATCGAGAGTATTGTCTCGGTTCCCAATATGAATAAGATTTTGGGGAACGAGAATATGAATTTCTCAAATGTGAGCTTCTCGAGTGTGAGCAAAGTGATCTTGATCCGTTCTCAGCTTTATACTGAGTGTGTGGACTCACTTTTTGAGAATAAATATTTTTCTCATATGATTTAGACCTTGAGTTAGATCTTCGCATACCGGGTCGATGGTGTCTCAATTGAGTCACCTGAGGTTGTCTTATAGGAGAGATATTTTCCTTATTCTCATTTCTTTTCATTTTGAGGGCAGCATTTAAGAATGCTTCTATTTTTTCATTCAGGCGTTTATCAACCAAAAACTCATTTCTCATAGACAAATCATCAATTTTGCCTTGCGATTGATGATTCTCATCAATCTTACAATCAAGATCTCTTTTCAGTGTAGAGATGATGTTATCTTGTTCTTTCACCTTCTCTCTTAAGGCATTGAGTTAAGAAGTGAGTTTTCCACTACTATCATCTTTTTCCTTTGATTGAGATAGTTCAATAGATGTGCTTACTGAACAATCTCTTTATTTTGATGCCTTGGGATCAATATAAGAGCTAGGCATAACATGCACGTAGATTGTTTTAGGAGAATTGATTTCCCTAGAATTCATGGCAATATGCTCACGAATGATTTTGAGATTTTTTTTTTGAAAGATCTATTCAAATGACCTTAAAACACACGAAGTGTCGTAGAAACAGTGGTCGTTGAACACACTGCTCTGATACCACTTGTTGGTCCCGAAACGAGTAAATAAAAATTTGAAATGCGGAATTTGGTGGTAAACTCGTTTTTATAAAAAATCAATCAAAATTAAACTTTCAGTTTGAGAGCCAAGTGCTCTTTCTATCGAACAAGATTTTACAATGAATATGAAATCTATAATAACTTGCTCGATTTCTAAGCTCTAGATATGAAAATATTTTGATTAGAAAATACGGGAAAAATATAGCAACTCTAATTATGAAACACTTGAGAAATGAGTGTTTCACTGGATAAAACTTTGAGCTCGAGTAAGAGTTGATTTCTTGTAATTCTTGAGTCTTCCTGTTAGTTGTTCAAGTGAGGAATGCTCTCTTTTTATAGTTGATGTAGATCCGAACTAGCCGTTGAGTGTAGCTGTTTGAATTTTGAATCTGATCTATCCGTTGAATTCTTCCCGCTGAAGTCGTCCTTTTTGCCATTTTTGGTATCTGTCATTTTAGATAAATTCTGCAATCTGCAGCTTTCCATAGCTTAAGTATTGGCCTTCAAATTTGGACCTTAAGGCTGCACTGGTACCTTCAGACTGCACTAGGACCTTCAGACTGCACTGACTGGTCCTTCAGACTGGGCCTTTCAGGCCGAGACTGGTCCTTCAGACTGGGACTTTTAGGCTGGGATTTCAAGCTGGGCTGGTCCTTCAGACTGAGACTTTCAGGCTGGGACTGGTCCTTCAGGAGACTGGTACTTCAGGCTGGGCTGGTCCTTCAGGCTGACTTCAGGACAGGACCTTCAGGACAGACTTCAAGCTGACTTTCAAACTTAGTTTTTCAGGCTTAGATTTTCAGGCCTGGTCCTTCAGACTTGCGCTACACAAAATCAAGTTTTGGAATCAAATCAAAACGTAATAAATATCCCAACACTACTAAAAACTTGTCCTATTTAACTAGGGTATATAATTGTTTTTAATATTTAATTCTAATAATTATAATCAATTTGTATAATTGATAAATTCAAAACTAACATATATTGACTTCGTCCCACTTATTTAGACACATTTTTCATTTTGAGTTATCTCACTTATTTAAACACATTTATTTATTTAGCAAATTTTAAAGTACAAATTATGTTTTTCAAAAGCTATTACAACTAAATATTGATATCAGTGTCAAAAGTAAATGAATTTAAATAAATGGGACAGAAGGAGTATAGTTCTTCAAAAAATATTAATTTTAATGTATTATTATAAATATTAATTAAATGTTAAATTTAATAGTGAAACGTAGAGTGAAATACAAATAGTCATTCCATTTAGGAGCTCTATTAATTTATACGGTACAAGTTATATATAAATATTAAACATATTGTATTAAATAATTTAAACTTTATTAATTTACTAACTTTATTTGTAGATAATTTTAACATTATTGGTAAAAAATATATAAATATTAAATTATATAATTTTTAAAATTTTATAAATACTAACTACTTTTATTTTCTCTCTCCTCTAACCTTTGTTTACTAAAATTATTATATTCACTTCACAAAAATATTTATAATATACATCTAATTTTAAAATTTTTGAAAAGAGAATTAATTTGATATAAAATAAAATAAATTTAATATATAAAAGGTATAATAAATTAATAAATTGAAAATAATTATATATATATATATATACATATTCTCATACATATAATTTGGTTTATAAAATGTTTCTATATAGATCACTTATATTTATATTTATATTTTTTGTTTTTATTTCTTTTTCTCTTTTAAATATTTAATATTTTGTTATTATGTAATTTTTTTATATAAACATTAATTATGAAAAAATTAATTTATTTTACTAATTTATATATCATATAAAATGAAAATACATATATTATTAAAATTAATTAATATATAATTATTAATATAGTTGTGATATATGAAAAATATATAACAATGTTGTATATGTTGTGATAACTAATTTGATCAAAAATATATTTAAGATTAATATAATTTAATATATTAAAATAAATTTTTAAATTATAACTATTACACAAATTTGTACTAAATTTGAAAATCAATTTTGAATAAAAGCGTCGAATAAAATCGAATTACAATATTTTTAATTTGTTTAAGTATCTTTATACATAAATTATTTATAAATAAATAATCTCGTGCATAGTAGAGGTGCAATAGCTAGTTAAATTAAATAGCTGTGCCAATAAAATAGATGATATAGTCGATTGGATTTAAAATAATTACAAACATTAACAAATTATTTAAATCTTAATTACATAACATAAAGGTAATTAATTGAATTACTTATTGTCATATCATTACTTATGATTTCAAAGTTAGAAAAGCACAATTGAATTGACCTTTAGTATTAAATAATGAATTAGAAAACTCCAGGCAAATAAAATTAATTGTAGCCCTTGATTGTATTAGGGTTAATGGCAATTTAATTAACTATTCATATTATATTAAAATATATTATGAATTATTAATAATTACTTCCTCTATCCCATAATCATGCCACTTTTTTCCGGCACGATTATTAAGGAGAGTGCATAAAGTAGTGTAAGAGTGATAAAAGTGGTAGGGTCCATACTTTTTTGAAGAGAATAACTTTTACTATTTTTGGAATGTGTCAAATTTAGTGGGACATCCCAATAAAGAAAGTGTGTCAAACTTAGTGCAACGAATGGAGTATCTAATTAAATTATGAATTATAAATTAATGTGTTGGATTGGAAAAACGGACAACAACCTCTTGACATGGCATATTGGAGACCACCTTACAAAGTGATGCGACAATATAATTTTTAAAAAAAATCTAACGTGGTCACATAATTTATCAAACACATCGTATTTCTACGCAAAATTTTGTTCCTATATTTCTTCTCTTTCTCGTCTTCATCTTTTGCTCCACTTTTACTTTAACTATTTGACATCTATATAATTTAGCGAGATATTTGCTTTTATATATTCAAATTACAAAATAAAGTAACAAGTTGAAAATGATGTGCATTAAGTTGGTATAAATTATTAAGAAGTAATCGCCATGATTTTGATCCATAGATTTTATTTTACCAAGTTCAATATTGGTCAGATTAGTCAACATTTATGTGTGTAGACACGCCCTTTAAGATACCAAAAAGTGGACAAATTCTTTGGGGTTATACTGCATTTGGAAGAGTTGGTCAGATTAGTCAACATTTATATGTATACCCACGCCCTTTAAGATACCGAAAAGTAAACAAATTCTTTGGGGTTATACTGCATTTGGAAGAGGAAGTAGAAAAAAGAATAAATATAGTGATAATTTAATTGTTCGTCGCTGTAGTTGTTGAAGAAAACCCTTCACTTAAATTGATTTGAATGGGTAACTCCGTTTCCATAATAGGGTCTACGGCTCAAATTAAAGCGGAATATGACAACTTGATTGAAGTGTAAAGATCAAACGTCTTTACTCGGAAAAAAGATATAATGAAACAACCGTATGTACATGCATTATCTTTTGTGCATTGTGGTTAGGAAGATCAAGTTACATAAAGAACTAGTGATAAGATTTTGAAAATTATCCATCTAGATTTTTTTTTATAAGAGAATCCACCTATATTGTCAAAGATAAAGAGGACGGGTGTTATCATAAGTTGTTTATGCCAAGAACGAAATATTTCAATTTCTTATTTTATTATGTTAAACCCTCACTACAAAAAAACCTGAAACTGGCGACGGAATTGTATTCCGTCGTCCGCTGGCGACGGAATTAAAGAAATAGGGCTAACGACGGATTGGCGACGGACTGGCGACCGTTATTTTGGCGCGTAAGTTGGCGCGAGAGTTAACGACGGATTTGGCGACGGACTAGTCCGTCACCCGACTCTTCCGTCGTCATATCCGTCGTTAGCATTTTATTTTATTTTTAATTAAATTTTATAGCGGACGACGGACTGGTCCGTCGCCCAGTCCGTCGTCCCGCCCTATTAATCCGCCAGAACCTCCTTTCGCGAAACAGAACACCCCCGCACCATATTTGCTTATTTTCTCCGGTGATTTCCTCCCCTCCGGCGAAATCGAACCTCCTTCCCCCAAGGTATGTACATTTTGCCCTTTTCCCTTCCCCTATCTTTATCTATCTTAATTTCTAAATTTTTATCCGTTTAAAATCGTTGCCGGAGTAGAAATCTCCCTCGACGTCGCCTGCTCCGCCGCCGCTGCGCCGCCGCCGTTTCTCCGCCACCCCTGCTGCTCCAGGTATGTACTTTAATTTATTTATTTTTTTGAATTATTTGATAATTTGTATGAATTTGATTTATATATATATGTGATTATTGTATGAATTATTGTGATTATTGTATGAATTAAACTTGATTATTGTGATTATTGTATGAATTATTTGATATTTGATATATATATGTATGAATTTGTATTAGTTTGTATTAGTTTGATAATTAGTGTATTAGTATGAATTTGTATGAATTTGTATAATTATTAGTTTGATATATATATGTATATGTATGTATTATTTGATATATATATGTATGAATTTGTATTAGTTTGATATTTGATATATTGTGGTTAATTGAATAATTTGTTTGAATTTGTATTAGTTTGATAATTAGTGTATTAGTATTAGTGTGATAATTTGATAATTAGTATATTTGTATTATAAGTTTCGATTAACTATTTAGTTAATTGTTATTTAAATTAGTTAATATATATATGTAATTTGTTATGTTGATATAAATAGATTTAATTAGTTGAATTATATTTAACTATTGAATTTGTTGATTTATTACTTGTTAGTAGAGTTTATTAGGATAATTGATTAATTTGTTAAACCTAATTTTTGGTTAATTAATTCTAATTTGTGTAAATGAATAAATTAGTTTATAGTTTGGTTAATTGAATAATTGAATAAATTATTTTATGAATTACTTAATTAGGGTTAAGGATAATTAATGTAATTAATCCTTAATAAATTAATTAGTTTAGTTAGCGTAATTAATTAGTTTAGTTAATTCTAGTTTATTTTTTTTAAAGAATTATTGTAATTAATCCTTGATAAATTAATTACTTTAGATAGTGTTAGTGTTAAATATAATAGACGGGTTTGTCTACTACATGTAAATTATGATATCTTAGTTTAATTTGTTGATTAATTAGTTTAAATTATTTAATTAGGGTTTATTTATTTACGCCTGTCGCTGCCCGACTCCTCTCTCAGCCTTTCCGAGCCGCCTTCTGCCGCTCCGGCGTTCCGTACTTCGGTGAAAGGTAATTAAATTATAATTATATATGTGGTACAATTAATTACTTAGGTTAATTATTTAAATTTATTAGGTAATTTTTAGATTATTTAGCATTTATATATAATGAATTAGCTAATTTTTGTATTTAATTTGATTAATCATGTTAGTTAATTGTGTAGGTTAATTATACTAATTTACACCCAAATCAAGCGGACTAAGCTTTGTTCATATTTTCTCTAAGTCTGTTTAATATCATAATGAGTGAATTCATTGTTTATTTTAAATTATTATTTTTATTGACACAAACATATAATGTAGATGTTTAATTAGTTTGTAGTTGTTTTTTTTCTAATTATTGTATAACGAAATGGGGGATTTATAACATTGGGATAGACATAATTAATTTCTTAAGGATCTTCTCCCTTTGGGATAAATTTTGATTATGTCTTAAGGATCTTCTCCCAATATGTGTAATATTATGTTGTGGTGGTTTGATGAGATACATGTGTTGCGATTTTTTAATTATTATGTACGAATGTTATGATCATGTTGGGATATTTTCATGATTGTGTCAGCTGGCTGTTTTGATTAGATCTAGTGATATGAGATATATATTAATTTGGATGCAATCAACTGCCAATCTCCAAAAATTAAGGACCAAATTAAATGACCGAAAATAACCAAATGCAATCAAGTGCAAATGAACTTATAATATTCGCCGACAAACCATAATTCTCAACCTCGGACCATAATTTTCATAATTCCCGACTTCTATTGTCGTCCACTATTCTACTCCAAATCAACTTATAATGCTCTTCCTCTATTTAACTTCAAATAATTCAACTGAATCATAACACTTTCCTAAGTGAGTCTATGTTTACGCGTGTGCAATCTTCATTCAAATTAATATCTCATTTAATCGACCACTAATATATTCTTGTCCTCTTCGTAACTAATTCAACTTCATTTTACTATGTAAATACTTATTAATATTAATCAGGGTTATAAAAATGAGTCGAGATTGGATGTATCTGCGTTTACTTCCGAACGGGGGATTTAATCCGCACTTCCTTGCTGGGCTTGACGAGTTCTTAAGATTTACAAGTAGTCAGCCTCAGTTAATGGACGGAGAAAAAATCAAGTGTCCGTGTGTGAAGTGCAAGAATATATACTTTAGAAGTACAGATGTTGTACAGCTTCATCTTGCTAAAAAGGGTTTCACACGGGGTTACGAGGTCTGGAGGTTTCATGGTGAAAATGAAATACCTTCATATGCTCAAGAAACACGTGTCGACGTAGATGTAGAACCCGAGGAAGAGTACGGGACATACCACGCGATGGTTCATGATCTCGGGGGTCCCTCTTTCAACAACCCAGACACAGAGGAAGATCCAATCAGACTTGTGGGGTAGAAGATCAATCAGACTTGCCTTCTGTATTCAAACTTGCTGGAACTGGTTTTGGAAAGACAACGAAAAGATCGTTGGATCCAAGGGAATACAGAGCTGCGCATCTATATGTACTCCATAATTGCATAGAGATCGATCCATATATCAAGTAATCTTTTCCAACTCAAATACGACTATTTAATGCAATGTGTGGTTTTTATAAACTAATATGTCGTTTTCTATGAAGGGAATACGAATCACATCTCAGACACTCAAATCCATGGATAACTGACATGGACATTGACAAGAAAATGTCTACAGAATTCCCTGAATGGTTTTGCTCCTATGTGAGTCAAATTTTCACTAACATACTTGAAATTATTTAATTAAATACTATAAAAGGGACATACAACTCCACAACTTGATAAGTATAAACTTCTGTGTGCTGTAGGTACAAAATTGTGTAATTGATCCTGTTATGTGGGACATTGCACGTGGACCTTCACCAATGATTACATCATATCATGGTTATTTGGTGAATGGTTACAAATTTCACACGATATCACATGGAACTCACAAAGCAACTATGAGTAGTGGTGTGTGCATAAAAGCGGGTAACTATGGGGACTCGAGTCAGACGGATTTTTATGGACAATTAGTCGAAGTGTGCGAGCTCACATACCCAGGATTACACAATAAGAAGGTCGTTCTCTTCAAGTGTGACTGGTTCGACACCTCTCCGGCCGGTACAAGGGTTGATACACAGTTCAATTTAGTGTCTGTAAATCATACGCGCAGACTTAGAAAATATGAATCATTTGTATTAGCCATTCAAGCTACACAGGTGTATTACTGTTCATATCCTAGTATGAACCAACAGTGTAGGGAATGGTGGGAAGCTTGTTCTATAAAGGCACGGGCCACTATCGACGAGTCTCGAGCGGATGTGTCTACGTTGGAGTCACCGTTTCAGGAGGATGATGACGCTCATGTGGTAACTACTGTTGATGTAGATGATATTACATCAGTTGCCCGAGACGGTGAACATGTAGAAATTGAAGATGATGATGACCACGTGGACTTTGATAATGTCCTCGAAACAGAAGAAGAAGATGACGAGGATGATGAATACCAAGAGGATGAAGCATCAGATGACGAAGAAGAAGATGAAGATGAGGAGGATGACTATGAAGATGAGGATGAGGAAGATGAAAATGATAACGATGAAGAGGATTCTCCTTAACACTTTGTGTAGAAAACTTAACACATTCGAATTTCAAGTTATTAATTATAAATGCAACATGTTATAAGTTCAATATAAACATTCTACGTATACGTGATATGTCTATCATGAATCTTATTTATCTATTTATTTTCAACATAATAGATGTCTTACTCTCGGCGAGAGGATGTGGGGACCCCTCGTGGTAGGGGTACACGCCGATCACAGCTATTCCATGGACGGGATAGTTCCCCGGGATCATCCTCTGGATATGAGTCCGGGACCGGCGGTCTCAGCCACCATATTGGTGGCATACACATAGGCGGTCCGTCTTCTGGCTCTAACGGTGATGGTCAGTTGGAGCGTAGACCCACAGGAGACGTTGTTCTTTCTGTGAGTGAGCTGGGGTACGTAAATGCAACCACATCTTCAATTTTGACAATTATTTAATTAGTTATTCAAAAATTTAACATAAATCAATCTAAAATTACTTATGCAGGGGATTTTACCCGCATGCCGACCCGGCAGATTACATTTGGGAACTATTTAAGATAGTTCCCAACCCGACTGGCTACAGTTGGAAGCTCACGCCTGAGGACGTGAGACAGCGATATTGGGAGGAGTTTAAGGTTCGAAAAAATTTACTAAAACTTTCCAATTCATTCTTAATTATAAAATTATAACTACAATTTCTAACACACATTTTCAATGCTAGAAAAAATTTACTTGGGAGCCGGCACTCGATGCCAGGATTCGGGAGTTATGGTATGATAAGATCCGGGAGAGATATAAGGATTATATCTGCGGGATCAAGAGGAGGAGGAATGATCCGCCACCCAGAGGTGGGAAGCCTGGGTGGTGGACGGATGATGTCTGGATGGGTTGGTTCGCTTACTGGTCCCGGGATGATGTTGTGGCCAAAACCCAGGCAGCGAGGCGCAACCGGTTGTCTGAGCCTCAGGGACCGGGTACTGGTCCTATCAAGCACAGGGGAGGGTCCAAGTCGGTAATGCAACGAGCTGAGGAAAAGGTAATAATATACTTCAAATAATAATTATAATTATGTGGTACAATTTTAATTCATATACACATGTTTCAATGACACAACTCCAATATTGTGATCTGATGCATAGGGTCGTGAGCGGGGAGTAGCTCCGATTTCGTGCATGTTCGACTCCTTTTTGGACGAGCATCGATACGCGGACGGGACATACACCGATCCGAAATCTGAGGCGATAGCGGTAAGTTTTAATTTAAATCTAATATATATATATATATATGTATTAGATTTTCAATATTTATAATATGTATACTAACATATGTTCATTTCTCGTTTACATGCATGCAGACAGAGGTGTTTCGCCGTGCTGACGAGGAGCGGGCCCAGCTACCCGAGGGGGACCACGATGCAGTCGACATCAACGAGCTATATCTGGAGGTTCTTGGCGGCCCGAACAAGAAGAAGAGGATGTTCGGCATGGGAGGCGCGGCGAAGGCCTTGAGAGCATCCAGATTCGGGGGATCCTCGTCCGCATCACGCCCATCCAGAGACGAGGTTGAGGAGCTGCGGCGCCGAGTCGAGGAGCAGGATCGCGAGCGCCGTGAGTACCTGGCTGAGCAGCAGAGATTAGCTCAGCAGATGGCACTCATGCAGTCTCAGCATGCCGAGATGATGCGCTGGATGCAGTCTCAGCAGGGAGGTGCACCCTTCTTTCCCTCTTATCAGCCTCCCCCGTCTGATCCCCCTCCCCAGTTTCCTCCTGATGATGACTACGATTCGTAAATGCTACTCATACATTTACTATTATTTTATTTTTTGGTTTGTCGTGGGATGTTACTGATACAATTATTTATTTTGTTCATTATATGAAATCCGCGTTCATTTTGAATTTCATTTGATTGGTTCAATTTTAAATTATTGTTCAATGTTGGATTATGTCTGTATTGTTTGTTATGACACGTTTTAGGTAATGAATAATAAAAAAACAAAATTATTTATTAAAATAAAAAAAAAATACCTGGCGACGGACTGCAGTCCGTCGCCAGGTCAACGGTCAACGGTGGCTAGCGACGGACTGCAGTCCGTCGCCACTAACGACGGATTTAATCCGTTGTTAGCTTTCCGGCGCCGTCAACAGTCTCCGGCAGACACTGACGACGGATTTTAGTCCGTCGTGGCTAACGACGGACTGTATTTTCTGTCGTCCGGGGGGCTAACGACGAACGAAATACAGACGGAAAAAATCCGTCGCCAGTCCGTCGCTAAGCCCCCGGGACGACGGATTTCTTCTCCTAACGACGGATTTTTCCGTCGCCAGAAGGGGTTTTTTTTGTAGTGCCTATATATATGTAGGTTGAGGAATTATCTCAAAACGTGGAATGGGGAGGTGTTTAGTAATTTGGATAAAAACATTGAAGAAAGGAAAAATGAGATCCTCAAGCTTGATAGAATTGATGGTATTATGGGGTTGGATCAGGAGAAGATTATTGCTAGAAACAAGGAGCATGCTATGCTGCTGAGAGATCTAAATTTTCGGAGAAGTTTTTTGGCTCAAAAGGCGAAATTAAAATGGATTAAAGATGGAGATGAGAACTCGGCTGTATTTCATCGATTTATTAATGGGAGAAGGAAGATAAATGAGATTCCAGGATTGGAAATTGAGAGTGAATGAGTTTCTGAACCTGAGAGGGTGAAGACTTTTGTCTTCAACAACTTCAAAGATCACTTTAAAGAGAAGAATTTGGTGAGATTATTTTTGTCTGGGGATGCGAAGATGAGAAGAATCAGCAAAAGGGAGAAAAACATGTTGATTAGTCAGTTTGAAGAAGAAGAAATCCGTAACGCTCTTCTGGATTATAGCGGCAAAAAAAGTCTTGGTCTTAATGGTTTGAGTATGTCTTTATATAAGGATTGTTGGGAGATTTTTAAACTATAATTCTTAAGATTTGTGAAGGAATTTCACGCAAAAGGGAAACTTACTAGAGGCTTGAACAACTCTTACATCACTCTTATTCCTAAAGGGAGAACGGGTTCAGGTCTTAAAAACTTCACACTGATTTCCCTCATTGGGGAACCATATAAAATCCTCGCCAAGATTCTTATGAATCATTTGAGAGGGGTTATGGATGAGATCATTTCTGAAAGTCAATCGGCATTTATTGATAATTGACAGATTGTGGAAAGTGTGGTGACACTTAATGAGAGTCCATTATTTAAAGACTCAAAGAGAAGGGGGATTTTGCTATAAGATTGACTTCGAAAAAACATATGATTCGGTTCGATGGAGCTGTATCAATAATATTATGGAGGTGCTTAATTTTGATGAAAAATGGATTAGGGGATTTCTGAGTGTATTTCTACTGCCAAAGCTTCAGTGTTGGTGAACGTGAGCCCGATTGAAGAATTCCCTCTTGAGAGAGGACTCAGACTAGGGGATCCTCTGTCTCCTTTTTTATTTCTTTTTGTGGCTGAAAGCATTAATGTTATGATGAGGAGAGCGGTGGAAAAAAATTGTTTGAACTGATTCAGATCGGTTCGGGGCATTGCTCCTTGTCACATATTCAATATGCGGATGATACAGTGTTCTTGGGGAAAGTATGCCTGAAAAATGTTATATTTCTACTGCGTTTTATGATACTCCTGGAGTTACTAACTGGTCTCAGGATTAATGTGGAGAAATGTTCACTCATTGGAATCAAGGCTGATGCTGGATTGTTCGCAGAGATGGTCAGCTTACTTCTGTGTCAGGTTGGTAATATCTCGTTCAAATATTTAGGCATGAAGGTGAGTTGCAACCACAAGAGGGAGAATGATTGGAACTATGTGATTGAAAGGATAAAAAAACCGATTGGGGAAGTGGCGTGACTTGAAGTTGTCATTCAGCGGAAGGGTGACTTTGGTGAAATTTGTGCTTGCGGCGCTGCCGACTTACGTGTTTTCTGTATACAAGGCTCAAGTTTGTATGATTAGGAAGATTCATAAACTTTAAAGAGATTTTATATGGGGTGGGGTGGGAGAAAGAGCGTTAAGAAAATTGTTTGGGTGAATGGATTGATGTGTGTAAGAGTAAAAATCAAAGGGGTCTCGGGATTTTGGATTTGGGGAAATTTAATAAAGCTCTTCTTGCCAAGTGGGGATGGAAAGTGTTGGTAGGGGAAAAGGAGTTGTGGTGGAAGGTGATTAAGGCAAGTTGTGGGATTCGGGGCGGGAAGTATGGGGATTTGGAGATGTGGGATAAGGAGGGGCATCAATGGGGTTGGTGGGGATCTGTTTTGCTCTCGCTAAAAGATGAAAGGGGAAATTGGTTTAAGCAGGGTGTTGTGAAGAATGTGGGGAATGAGAGGAATACTTTGTTTTGAGAGGATAATTGGTTGGGGGAGGAGTTTTGAGGGACATATTTCATAGACTTTTTCATCTGAGTTGTGACAAGAAGACGAGTATCGCGGAGATGGAGCAGTGGGTTAATGGCGGTTGGGTGTGGGATTGGAGATGGAGAAGGGAATTCAGAGAGAGGGATGCTAAGGATTAGATTGAATTAAATGTTGAGTTAAACAGGGCCAAACTTTTAGAGGGCGTTGAAGACAGCTGGTGTTGGATTAATAAAAAGGTTCCCAATTCCGTCAAAGAAGGTTACTCATTCCTCTATTGAATGGAAAATGGTGGAGACGAACCTGAAAAAAGTCTTTACTCTCAGCTTTGGGATTATGGGGCTATTGCAAAAGCAAAGATGTTTGCGTGGAAGGTTGTTAGGAGGCGAATCCCGACCAGAACTGAGATTAGAAAGCGACATAGTCTCCCGCCAGATGTCGAAGTGGAGTGCTCGTTGTGTAAAGAGAAAGAGGAAACGATTGAACACATCTTATTCGAATGTAGAATGGTCGCGGAGGTGTGGAACAAGTGAAAATTCTGGATGGGTATCTTGGCGGCTTTTCCGGATAAACCTCAACATCACATTTTAAGTTTCTTCAACCTATTTGAGGCCAAGGAGAGAAAATAAGTGTGTGCATGTGTGTGGGTGGATTTGGTGTGGCAGGTTTTGAAGTCTAGAAATGCTATTATTTTTAATAGGGAGAAATGGGATACTGAGAAGGTTTTTGGGAAGTGGAGAGTTAGAGTTTGGTCTTGGCTTTGTTGTCGTCGATCCAAGTTGCTTAGAATTAGAGATTTTTGCTCTTGGATGACTAATCTTTGGATTTGTTTGTAATTGTTCTTTGTGTGGTAGGTAATTATCATTACCTGCTTCTGCTAATAAATTTCTTTCACTGAGCAAAAGATAAAAAAAAACTTAAGAACATATTTGTGTAGTATCAAGCCAGAGACTCATTTAAGAGTTTTTCCATCATTCGTGATTGGATTGGCATATGTTTAGTAAAAAGGATTATCTACTCCTAAGTTATTTGAATATGTAAGTTCTACGAAATGGGAATGGTTCACTTGGGTTGAGTCGAGATCTACAATTAATGCATTATTTGGAGAATTCATATGATTTTATCAACCATTTATTATTGTGAGCTTTGACTCCTATTGGTTGGAAATATTTGGTTTTGTCTTGTAGTTGTTGTTCTTTAATTCGATATGTTGAGATGTTCGATCCTTAGATTAACATGTTACTTATCAAATATCTTGATTATTCGGCATGCATTTGTGTGTATACATACACTGATATATAGTATGAAAATCAAAGTGCATTCGCTAGATTTGTGGTGATTACATGAAAATGTTAGTGTTGGACAAGCTAGCTAGGCTGATGAAATTAATGTTGTCTCGTGGCTTCAAGGATCACCTCAGGTACATCAACTCTATCTCTCTGCCTTCCTCATTTTATAATGTATTTTTCTTACTACCAATCATCAACCTAAACGTTCATATATATGATTGTAGATGTGTTACATTGTTGCAAGATGAGCTCTTTTAATTGCTACCATTGAATTCGCCTACTTGCTCCTTAATTTTTTTCATATGATTAACCATTTGAACGATGAGACGATCAATCAAGTTAAAATTTGTTCGATTCATCGAAGTCTGTTTTGAATAAGCTATCGCCCTAAGTAATATCCGACTTGTAGTATGCGTTGGTATTTGATTTTATACTCCTTTCATTAACAGAGATTGTATTGTGAATAAATCAACACGAATTTAGTAAATATGGAGTGTTCCCATAGATATACAATATTTTTTAGTTGTTCTCGCCCTGAGTCCGCATAGGGGTGTTCTAGGCCACAATGCCACCTGAGGCTCTAGAAGTCACTCGTAAGTTCATGAGGATCTTGGTTAAAAGGGACGAGCTCACCCTCGAGGGCATCAAGCAGTTCGACGTGACACTAGCCATCACTCAAGAGTGTCATTTTTGTCAACACCCGACGGAAGGTGGACTGGCTCACAGACAAGATGCGCGGTCATGACACGGTGGCATGGACCAGAACTCACATCATAGTGTATAATATATAAATGTTACCCTCTGGTGGACACAACTTAAAATGCTCACGATTGATATGACATTTATACTATGATACAAATTCAGTCCAAGCTATCCACGTCAGTCCTTAAAATCCTCTCAGCCTTCCATTTAATTTTTCCTATTTTCTAGATTTTTGGAATTTTATCTATATATTAATCATATATAATACTATATATTCTTATTTCCATGTAGGCATATGATATTTATGTTATGTTTTATTTTCATTTATATCATAGATTGTACTTATTATATGTTATTTTATATTTAAGTATTATTTTAATAAATATAATATATATAGTGATATTAATTTGATATGTTTATTTTAATAACTAATTTAATAATAATTTATATAGATTATGTACAATCTTTTAAAATCTAATGAAAATTAATAAATTATATGAAAATGTCTAAATTTTTATATTAGATTATATGTTTTTCAAATCTAATAAAAATAAATTATAAACAAATATCTAGAGTTCACATTATTTGAAAATATTTTTTAATATATATAATTTATTATATATGATTATTATAACATGTTGGTCCCGAAACGAGTAAATAAAGATTTTGAAATGCGGAATTTGGTGGTAAACTCGTTTTTATAAAAAAATCAATCAAAATCAAACTTTCAGTGAATGATAGATAATGAAAGAATAAATACTGAAAGCAAATGAAACAACACAAAGTTTGGTTTGTGTGGTTCGGAGATAAAAACTCCTACATCCACGAGTCTCGATGTTAGTCGAGGGTTTCCAAATTAATGGAGAATAATAGCCTTACAGTGATCAACCACAGTGGGTTAGATATACAATATTATCTGATCACTTCTAGTTTAGAACTTAATCTAATGCTAAGATTATTCCTCGGTTACAGATGTATCGCTAATATGAACACTTTAGAAAATAAGAACTGAAAGCTAAGTGTTCTAAGAACTTGAGATTTGAGAGCGATAATAGCAAGTGTAGATTGGGTAACCAGCGTTGTTGAAGCGTGAGAAGTGTCGGGGTATTTATAGTGCTCTCTCAAAAATATAGCCGTTGTGAGATAGAGCTTCGTTTGAATTCTTCCCGTTGGAGTAGTTGACCTTTTTGTCGTTTCTGGTGTCTTGATATGATTACATCTATAGCGTAGATTGGACACTCAGTGGAGATTTCAGTTTGGACTTCAGTGGCCTTAAATGAATTAGCTCTCAGTGGCGCCCTCAGTGGATTTATGCAAAGTGGCCTCAGTGGCCATGCCATAATATGGCACTCAGTGGCCTGAAGCAAAAAGCTTTTCCTTCAGTAGCCATGCAAAGGCTTTTCCTTCAGTGGCCATGTAAAATCTTTTCCTTCAGTGGCCATGCAAAAGCTTTTTCTTCAGTGGCCATGCAACATTTCTACTCAGTGGCCTTCAGTGGCTTGAATGCTTCAGTGGCTAAGGGCCTTCAGTGGGAGGACTTTCAGTGGAGGGAGGCCTTCAGTGGCCTGCACTACATAATAGTTTTGGAACTAAATCAAAACATTATAAAATATCCCAACATAACATACTTTTAATTATATTATTATTCGAACAATCCACATATATTTTTGAATATAAATAATAAAAATTGAATGACTTGTATTAATTTTTATTAAAATAATATTTCATCCGTCCATCAATGTTCTTCCCATTTTGACCCAATACGGATTTTAATAAAATGAGTTGACTTTGGTTGGTAAATGGTAAAGTGATAGTAAAGTGTAGTGAGTGGATCAAAATGAGACCCACAAAAAATTAGATGATGTGTAATGTATTGTTAGATAATGAGACCCACATTAAAGTGTAGTGAGTAGAGAAGTGATTGCCAAAAATAGAAAGAAAAGTGAGAAAAACTTGGTAGACGGACTACAATGACAAAGAAAAGTGAGAAGAAACTTGGTGGACGGAAGAACTAATATATAAAAATAAAATAGTGTATAATCTTCTTATTTATTTATATATCATATATTAATTGTATATTATTTCATATCTAATTATCATCTTCAATAATATAATAAAATAGTCAATGAGTATATTTCGATGCATATTTGATAATTCAATCAAATTGAATTATTTTTCGGGCGTATATCATTATTATATAATGAAATTGAGTTTCATTATTACTCACGTATTAAGTTATCTATTAGTAAATAGATATTTTAAATGTATTTTATTATTACTCTATATGTATTTTCTTTTATCTTTAATCGAAAAAATTAACATTCCTAATTAATTATTTGTCATACTAATTAAAGATATTCAAACTTATGTATTTTTTTGTTCGAGCAAGTATTGAATTCAATTCATGTTCTTTTAATATATATATATATATATATATATTATATTTATAAAAATTGTATATTGTTATTTAGGTATATGATATTTATGTTATGTTTTTATTTCTATGTATATCATATATTTTATTATATACTACTCTATATTTAAGTATCATTTTCATAAATAATATATATATATATATAGTTTTTCAATATAAATAATAAAAATTGAGAATTCAATCAAATAATAAATAATTTTGTTATTTATTTATATATCTTATACTAGATTACATACTATTTCATATTTAAATATCATTTAATATTTATGATATATATATATATATATATATCAAGTTGTAAATTTATTTTTAATTTTTGTTATAATGAGATTTCGAATCAAATCAAATATTAACGAATCATATCGAAATTTGAATTTAATAATTTTAAATATTATTATTTATTATATTAAACAAATCAAATATTCGAATTGAATATTCATAAAACATCAAATACGAATATTCATAACGAATCGAATACGAATCATTATTTAATATTCAAAAATGAATATAATACAAATCTAATATTGTTATATTCGGTTCGATTCAATTTGTTTACAACCCTCGAGCAATTATTGAATTCAATCCAAGTAATTTTTATCACTATTCCATAGTTAAACCATGAATGTAGATAATTGTTTACACTCGATAACACGCAAAATCTTATGAACTTTTAAATTACTGTTATATGACATCAACAACTTATTGACGTAAATGTATGCATTGTAGTTACAAATAAATAATTTAAATACATTTTTCAGTTCCAATAAAATTCATATATATATATGTAATTTTTTAAGCAAGCACGAGAATATATATTTAACTTTTAATCAAATTATGAATGTATATATGCATATAAATAAATGAGTTCATATTATTTGAGTTTATTTTCATACGGGCATGACGTGACTATAAATGATTAATTGAGAGATAAGGACGAGTAACAAGACATTAGAGTTCCGATTCTAAGTTGTTGGTTCTTTTAAACTCGTCTTACAAAAACTATATTTTTATAATAATTTACAAATTATAATGTAAATTTTGGAATAATAAATAATTAATAAAAATAGTGATAGAAAATTTATTAATGTAAAATTGGCTCACAATTTTGAACATTTGAAAGCGAAACCTAAACCAAACTACTTCCTATATAGTTCTGATTCAAAATTTTAATAATCTTTCACGATTCAGTCTCACAACCGCCGGTTACGATTCTTTTGAACACCACTAATAATAATGAGTATTAGAATAATTTTTTACTTTACTTTAGAACGAATATGATTATATAAATTAAATTCAAATATATTTAAAAAAAAATAATTTGTTAGTACGAGTCTACTAATAGACAAGTTTACAAGGATTTTAATATTTATAATATATATATTTGTAAATTTATTTTTCATTACTTTATCATAAGCAAGTCTACACAATTAACTGTTTTTACTATACATATTTAGTATTTGAATAAATAATTCATATATCTATGACAATAAACAGTAATAAACGAAATGGTGTCAAATATTTTAATAAATTCTATAAAATATTAATCCCATCGAATTTTGACGAACAATAATCTAGTGTTATAGATAAAAATAAAAAATAATAATATATAGTTATGGAGTATTATATAATATTGCTTCAGCAATCACATGAATATTAAGTTAGGGCCGTCATTTCTGTGACGATGTCTAAGCAAATGGAAGTCAATTACTAATTGTGAATATTTGAGTTGGTCAAAATCCAGGCTGACAATTTAAATTAAATATGCACACAACACAACGTAGGCGCTGTTATAAATTGACAATTTCCTAGCTGGAACCTCCTTATACTCTATTTGTAGTAGTTACTAAATTATATGATATGATCTCATCAACAATACTATTATTATTTATTTTAAGATCTTCTTTTCTTGCTGAATCTTTGAAAATGAAACTCAACTGTTAAATTGCATAATACATTGAGTTAGAGCATATAAGGGTTTCCTAACAGGAAGAGCATACAAGACAACAATAATACAACACAAATAAAAGCTCTATTTGTACAAAAAGTAAACAATGATTTTAATGACGGAAAATTATTGAAGCTCTATTGTACACACAAATCATAGTATTTCGATTGTTTCTTATAATAAACCAATTCAATAATGAATGATGATTTGCTATGTGGGACTCACTCTATACCAAATTATTATTTGATAGTATTAAACTATTAATGGATAAAAAAAACAAGAAATTCACAGCTCTCCCCACTGCTCACAGATATAAAAAAACTCACAGCCCAATCCCAAGAAGCTCTTCTCATTTCTCTTCCTTGATTAATTTCCCAATTCCCACTTTCTTATCTAGAGACTATTAATAACCTCTCTCTATATCTTGATGGAGAAGTTGTCAAGATCCCAATCTACTAGGGAAGACTACATGCAGCCAAAAAGCATGAATGGTCTGAGAAGTTACAGCACCTCAGATTACAACCCACCTCAAAATTTCAAGGAGATGAAGATCAAGAAAAGCAGAATAGGTGCAGCTTCTTCGAAGAACTGGAGTTTCAACATGGATCCTGAGCTGCAGAGGAAGAAGAGAATTGCAGGCTACAAAGCTTATGGAGTTGAGGAGAAAATTAAGACCTCATTTAGGAAGAGTTTCAAATGGATTAAAGATGTTGTCAATGGCTTCCGCTGATATATACTCCACTTTTCTTTTATTTCATTCAGTTTTGTGCTTGTTTATTAATTGTGTATCGATGCTTTATATACTTGATGACGAGTTCTGTGCATTGATATGTATTTCTGGATCCACTTTTTTTTGTGATATATTATCCCATCATGATTTCTAAAATGTATATGCTTTGTGAAATAATAGATGATGAATTGATGCATGGTTGACATAATTAGAACAATTAAACTGGTAGAGCTAGATTTAATCTTTATTTTCATAAGCATGGAATACTAAACAACTTAAACAAGTTCCTTTTATTTTGTATATATTTCATGGAATTATCATCGCAAATTGCAAAGCATACCTATTATATATATGTATGTACATAAGTAAAATTAGAGCAACTGAAATAACATGATGTAAAAAAGTTTTTCAGGACTAGACATGCAACCGCAGCATTCAAGACGAAAAAGAGCAAGAAAAAGAAACACGTCGTTATATATAAAATTATTTATTCAAATTATTAGAAATGGCCTAATTGCAGCTCTTATTTTGAAGTTGTCGAAGATGTTAAAGAATTCTCGAAAATTCTGTCAATCATACAAGGTTGTCTAGTCTAGTAACGAGACAAGATGTAGCATTTGAAGAAACCATGGTAATTGTTTCTTATGCATATCCCCTAATGTTGTTATTGATTCATTACCCAATTCAAAAAGGGTTGACAGAGTTCAATGCTATCTTCTTCCTAGATTACCCTTACCCACTTAAGTAAAAACAGCACACACACAAAATGACTATCTAATGAATCTACAAAATTACGAATATGCCACTAGACATCAACTTGGTTGGGTACGTACAAATATATATACTATATTGCTTCTCACAATAAATATTCTGACACGTTCTTTCTTTTCTTTCTTTTTTCCTGCTGTATACATACGACATCAGCTTGTCAAACACCACATTAACTTGCTTAAGAGAATCATCTATTACTACTATAAGAGTTTGTGTAGACAATGCATGTGTACAAGTTCTGTTAATGATGCACACATCTGACGGAATTCACGCATAATTAACATGCAAAATGTGTACTATGTTCCTTGTGAAGGTGTTGATATGATTCTAACTAGTGACCTTAAAAGATTAAATACATTAACAAAATCAACACAATCAAGTAACGAGAGACCTACCATATACATAGAAATACATTTTGATTCCAATAAAATAGTTTGTTGCACACATTATAACATCATACGCTGATAGATTTAATGAAATGTGAATACTTCCTTCTAAAATGCCATAATAGGGCGTATAAGCCACATTTAACCATAAACATCATTTATGAACTTATTCAACTATTAATTGTAGGCGTTCTTGCTCGAAATTTCATAACTAAGCGCCACAAAAAAATGGCAAATCAAAAGAATGGGCAGTACAACATTAGATAGGTAAGATGGAGTTAATGAATCATTACTTGCATGAGCTGATACCGCACCACAGACCTAAGGCCCTTGAACTTGCTGGTAGACGATTTATCTCACATTCATCGCAATCTCTCACTTCACTTGGAAGCTAGATGTCATCTCATTATCTGCATGCACCATTTACTGGTTAGGCTTTCCTTGAGGGAGAAACAGCATATTCCCTTGACGATTAATAGTATATGTACAGAGGGAATAAAGGGAAATTTTGGAGCTAGTAAATTCAGGTAATAATGTATTCTCTAGTCGTCGGCAATATCCATTCTCTCCATTCCCTTGAGGGTAGACTCGACATTGTTTGTGTTTGAGGGGTTATTGGGTGAAGCTGCGGGTGGAGTTTTTTGTGCAGCACCATGATCTCCGTTCTGTGCAGGTGAAGGACCACCATCAGTCCCAGGAATCTCTGGATCTCGACTACTAGAAGCAGCAGGTTGCTTTGATGTTCTGGCTTTCTGTTCATTTGAAATAGATAACTGCAGAAACATCAGATCAAGCAATGAATGGGATAATTCTCCATTGTCCGCCTTCTTTCATTTCACATCCTTAACTCATGAGCATTTCATACATTCTCTTCCATATTCAACTATTGTAGAAATAGTTTGTTGACCAAACCATGCGTCACTTACTTAATTAGGGAATAAATGAAATGAATAAAAATATTTAGGAAAAGGCAAACAATGTATTTGAATTGACGGTTAGAGAAGAGGTGGCAGTCTTACTCTTACCTCTTTCGGCGCAGCAGTATCATTTGCAACTGGATCTTTCATTTTTGCGAAATTTCCTGAATTCGGAACATTTCTCCCACGAACAGGTGCCCTGCCTTCCTCCCCACCTGCATAAAGTTGCAGTAAAGCCCGAACATAACCAGAAACACTGTAGGTAAAAAAGTGATATGTCTAAAGACGAAGCTGTTTGCATATAAATACTTGGGGATATATGGAAGGAATATTTATAATGGGGCTTGCAGAAAAGCTCAAGAACCACCTGATTCTCTGTCGTTATTAGCATGTGGCACCATTGAACTTGTCCCAGCACCCTGTCCCAAAATGCATCATATTGTAACTTGGGGGCCAGAGAAGATGAACCTAAATTGAGGTTACTTACTAGGGCACGAGACGGGGGATTGGCAAGCTGTGACTGTTGATACTTTAGAATGGTCCAATCAAATACGTAATCAAATTGAAAGCCTGTCAGGGCAAGATAGTTGCAAGCATAACATGAGGATGATAGAAGACGTCAAAATATAAACAGCAGGAGATGTTTGGAGGGTAAGGTATATGCTATTGCCATCACCTTCACGGATAAAAAGGTCACGGAAAATTCTTTTCAAATAACTATAATCTGGTTTATCCTCGAATCTAAGTGAACGACAATAATGGAAGTAAGAGGCAAATTCAGTTGGATAGCCACGGCATAAGGACTGCAATATAAAGACTGAGTTAAAATTCAACTCCTGTGCAGCAGTGAATATACTTGAATCCAGAAGCTACATAAAGTATAATCACCTCTATGGAAGTGGACACCTTTTTATCGCTAATTCTATCATACTTCTGTTTCTTGTTTCCAGCTTGCAGTCCCTGCCAGGGAAGGCTACATGTTTTTCTAGGTATGAGTCAAAAAACTTAAGAACTAAAAGTGGAGTGAACTAACAAGACAAGATTAAAGGATAACCTTCCTCTTAAGAAGTACATAAGAACGTATCCGAGTGACTCTAGGTCATCCCTCCGGCTTTGTTCTATCAATAGGTTAATGCAGTGGAGCAGAATTAAACATGAAATCAACTAGAAATCAGCTTTCTACTACATCTGAAAGATCAAATGGTAAAAGATATGGGATGTGCCACATGCGTACCGATGCCAAGATGTGTATTTATGCTTGCAAATCTGGCTGTTCCAGTCAAATTCTTATTTTCTCTGCATGATATAGTAAAATATTGCTAAACTACATTGATCAGGTAAACAGTAGAAGAGTAATGTGCAAGATTATACTTAGAGCTAAATAACTTGAAACTCAGATTACTACATAAGATCTCTAAACTCTAAAGATACCTATATGGAATATGTTGTTGATTTGAATCTCTGTATTTCTTGGCAAGCCCAAAGTCAATGGCATAAACCTACATGAGAATAAACAGAGTTATCATCCCAAGATACTTAAGAAGCAAATGTTAAACTATACTGAGAATGCTTGAAAATAAGTAAAAGAACACCTGATTTGCACGCCTTCCCAAACCCATGAGAAAGTTATCAGGCTTGAGATCTCGATGCAGAAAAGACTTAGAGTGAACATACTCAAGCCGATTAAGCTGAAAGAGAAACATATATTTTCCAGATCAAGTTGAAATGAAAAAGCTGTTAAAGAATCCTAACCAAACAGGATCGAACAGATGCATCACCATCTGATCTGCAAGCATGAGAACAGTCTTTAACGACAACTTCCTACTACAAAAGGTAAACAAATCCTCAAGACTCGGACCCAGTAAGTCCATCACGAGAATATTGTAGTCTCCTTCAACCCCAAACCATTTAATATTTGGGATTCCGGCTGCCACAACCGAAAATTGCCAATAATGAGGATAGTGATAAAAGAACCATGTTAAAAAAGCAACAAACTTCAAACAACTGAAACAACAAAAGAGGATTTTACCTCCTCCTTGAAGTAATTTGTACAGCTTTGACTCATAAAGCAATTGGGGATGTCTTGTCCTCACATTTTCCTGAATACATATGAATTGCATTCAGGTTGTAATAATACATCAGAAATAAATATATTTTGGAGAATTTACCATATAAAGTGCACAAACACAATAACAATAGCATGAGACGTGCACGGGACATATCTGATCAACATTTTGAGATAAATCTCGTACTATATGCCTTCATGCAGCTCCGGTTCATTCCACTAGGAACTCCAACTCATTAGATATTTAATGTTTCAACTATTCGTGTTTATAACTTTATGTGGTTTTTACTGTCCTTACATTGACGGTATGTAGAAAGACCTCAAGATTTGTATGATAAATATCGAATAGCTGACCCATAAAGAAGCAAGATGATCATGATGATTACGACTACTAACAATTAAAAACACTAATGATGGCATGCAAGCGCAGAAAACTAATCTTTAAGCTCAAAAGGAACTTCCAAATTATCCCATACACGTTTCTCAGTCCATTAAAGTAGTGCATGCCTAAGAAAAAGAAACTCAATTTTTTCAAATGTAACTTTTTCCATCATATATTTTTACATGAAGTAAACCTTTCATCATTCATCACCATCCAATCTACCATGGATAAACCTTCACAGATTCTATGTTGTAAAAAAGAAAACTACAATCGAAATTGATTTATTATATACTCCCTCGGTCTCACTAAGCTTGACACGTTTTATTATTTTAATACATTCAATTGAATATAAAACTGCCAAGCTTAGTGGGACGAGGGAGTATAAAACTTCAATTTACGTACGAGCTTGATAGCAACATCCTCGTTCGTCTGAATGTTAGTGCCTGTAAACAACAAAAAATGACCAATTAATTGAAAAGGTCAATAATGTAAACAATAAAAACAAGCAAAATCACAAAAAAAAAAAAAACGTGCCTAAGTAAATCTCTCCGAATGAGCCATTCCCAATTTTACGCCCCAATCGAAACTTATTACCGACGCGCGGCTCCATGAAAATTCCCCAATCATATCAAAAATATTTACAAAATTAAACCAAACGAAGCTGAAATTGGCAGGATTCTAGGGAGAGAAACCGACGCAGAGATGGAAGAAGAAACAAAAGAAAGCATTTCAATTGGCAACACCTAGAATTCATTCATCACTTTGATTGGATTCGATCAATGAACACACAATTTCTTCTTCCCTTTAAACCAAAACTAGGTTCCGCCAAGAAATAGCAAATAATACTATTAATTTATTCATTTTATTATTATTATTATTCTCTCACTTTAGTCGAATTTATATTTTTATTTCAGTTTTTCGTTATAAGTATTAATTTGGTTATTTTTCCTTTTTGTGATAGGGGCTTAAATGATTCCAAAAAGATCAAACCAAATATATCTAAAACTTAATTGATCGTCTTTAATTGAACCCTTTTATTAAGTACCGTATTTAAATTGAACAATTGTTGTAGTTCTAAACGTCAAAAATTGTCTGTTTTTTTTTTAATACTAACAAAGTCACTCAATTTTAAAATTAAAATATGTTTCGTCATCCTTTATCAATATTTTATAAAAAAAATGTATAATTGTGACTAAATCACAAAAAAGAGCGCCAAATTTAAAACCGTTTAAAACTCCCCATTAATTACTATTGACATCGCCACCCATCTAATGATTTCATCAATACATAAAATTTAAAATTACGCACATTTTTAAGTATTATCTTCGTTCCACCAATTTTCATTAAAAATATAATTTTTTTAAAATAATAAAAATTCTTTACACTTAAATTTGTTATTTTAGAACAATTTTATTACTACACTAACTATATTTTATATACTCTCTCATAAACACTTAAACAACACTTATTACACACTTTATCATACAAAATCACTGTATTGAAATTCTTGTCAGGTAAAAGTATAAACATTACTAACTCCGTCTCACTAAATGTGACCATATTTTTTTTTTGGGATATCCCACTAAATTCCGTCTCACTAAATGTGACAATATTTTCTTTTTGGGATGTCCCACTAAAGTGGTAACTTCTCCAAAAATGAAAAAAATTTACTTTTAAAATACATTTCTCCTACTTTTTTAAAACACAATACTTTACTTTATTAATCTTTGTGTCAGATGCCTTGTGGCCGGATTTAGCAAGACGGATGGAGTAATTTTGAAATCTCAATTCCCAAGACAGAAATTACCACACCTAATTATCTAGAATTAATCTTAGTGCCGAAAGTGACAACTTTAAAATCTAGGCCAAGTAACTCAAGTCTCTTATTGAATTTTTGTAAAATGTGTCGACTAATGTAGCCAAAACACAAATTCATACTAGTATTCAAGAATGAGTGAGAATCTGTACCTACCAACCAATTTAGCTTGATGAATAGGAGATCTACAAACTATTCTACATACAGACAACCACACTAGAGCTCCACTCACTACAATTTAACACTCGCTGCATCCATAAAGAATCAATAGAAATAATACAAGATTTCAACAAAATCAAAACCACTAATATCATCGACTTACGCCCTCCCACTAAAAAGAGGGAAAAAAAAGAGAGAAGAAAACGCTAAGCAATCAAGAGAAACTTATATATATGCATAGAATCAAGTATGTTGTGGTGTACTGTTAGCAGAGATCGAATACTTTTTGTGTAGCTTCCCTCTCAACTGTCTGATCTTCGCTTCGACTCTTGCAGTGAACCCAATCTTGGTCGAGTGTCGGGCCTTGTTCCGTTCAGCCTTCCACATCCGATAATCTCGAATGTGTTTCTTATAGTACTTGATCTCCTGTATAATGTGGTGATCGAGAGGGTTCACAAGCCTCTGAAACGAGATATGGGCGAGGTATGGTAGATTGCAGGCAACAGTCACCAGCAACGTCGTGCTCCAATAAATTGGGGCAGGGCCCAAAACTTCGGTAAGGATCCTGAAGGCATTGACATCGAGGGCATAGCTCAGCTCCCCATAGATGAAGAGGAAGATGTACCAGAAGGCAACGCTGCCCCACACAAAAAGGTGCTGGATCCATGTGAAGTGGCTCATTGTTAGTGCGATCTGGCAGTTGACAGCCCATATGATGCTGGTGAACATAGCAGTTCCAAGAGCGGTCATGTCCGCAGTCTGGCCTGAAGCCCGGAAGGCTTGGTCGTAGAAGATGATGATGTTGAGGAAAAACACAATAAGGGACGTGTATAGACCGTTTGCCATCCAACCAAATATCCTGGACCAGTTGAAGAACAGGTTTTTCGGGCCTTGTTGGTATAAAGCTGGAAACTGCAGTTGCATGCACAGTTTTAATGAGTAAGGGACACACACACACACTCACAGAGCGAGAGAGAAAGTGAAAGGGACAGAGGGACCTGACCTGTAAGCATACATCAGAATCTACATCCTGGTCAAACACCCCAAGCGAAATGACAGGCAATGAAGTAAGAACGACGTTGAATAGGATCATGTACCAGTCAACATACACAGATTGCCCAGAAAAGCCAGCAAATGCCTCAAAGTAGAAGATTGTGAGGCCAAAAGCAATGTTTTTATAGAAGAAATAACAAATCTGCAATAACATATTGATTCCCAAGTAAAAATAATGCACGACATTTTTGATTTTGTATTACTGTGACATGAGTTCAGGCCTTAATGAATTACCATCTGAGCAATTCTTTTGTAACACCAATGACCGTGTACGACCAGAAGCTTTTCCAGAAACCGGAACTGTGCGATTGAAAAGTCACTAGCCATCACAGCCTGCAAATAGCTGGTTAGTAAGCCTGTTTCGGATCATATAAATGTAATACATATTCATAGAATAAAAGAAAGAAAAGTTTATTGGGCTATTTCAGTACTTCGTGCAATATTTAAGTTTTACCAAAAAGATTTTAAGCACCTGTGCTTACTCTATGACCGAGAAAATAATACGAGTACAGGAAAGTAGCACAAATCAAAAGATCAGACATATCAACTGGAAAGATGAAGACCGATCAAAATTGATACAAAAGAGGTGCTTAATCATATCCCCACATACTAAAAATGGACAAATTTAGTGAGACCTTAGATAGGTATTAGGTAGTCTAATAAGCAATCTTTAACATATTTAGCCTTCTCTCTCTCAATGTAATATGCTAGATGAAGCCAGAAGCAGACAATTGTTTTTAACTTTTATGAAGAGAGCAATAGAGCATATCAATTATCACCAATAGCAAGAAGGCGTTGTACATGAACCACTAGGTCCATTACATCGGGGGCTGAGTGCATCAATTTGTAATTTGTTTTCTTTCTTTTACAAATGATAGAATTTATACTCTCTTATTTCCTCCTAAAATGTGTACATAGGATGAGGCTTCCACTTAACGATTTTTTATTTAAAAAAAGAAAATACTTAACGGAAGTAGTGTGTGCATATTAAACATTACAGGAGTGTATTGAAGCAAGAAACATCATAGTTCCAAGACAGCAAATTAGCGATTTCATCCATGCATAAAGTTGTAGATGCAACAGAGATTATTGACCAACCTGCATTCCTTCAAATCCGCTGATGCCAACACCAATATCTGCCTCTTGAATCATGCCAACATCATTAGCACCATCACCAATTGCCAATGTCGTCTTCCCAGTTCCTTCTTTTACTAATCTTGTTACCTAATGACCGCATAACCAAATGTAAGATTTTGAGGGAGGAACAAAAACCCATATATCCAAAAGAATTAGCAAGGTCAATATGGAATTCTTTGACACTTGAAAGGAGAAGAACAATATTCTACCAGAGCTTTCTGCTTAGGCGAGACACGGCAGCATATGACAGAAGCACAACAAATTGCTAAATTTAAAAAGGGATTCTTCATGTCATCCTCCAAAGCATGTGTTAGAGTTTTTCCATCAATGATCAAAGCAAATGCAGCATGGGGATCCTTTTCCAACTTAATCATTTGAGTGGCATTCGTTATTTGCATTAAGATGTTCTCTTTTACTGCCTAGAAAGCAAAAGAAGAAATTAAGGCTTCCATAAATAAAGAAATTCACCTCATTGAAGCACATTCAGACCAAAATGTATGTACCTGTTTGGGATCCTGAACTAGAGCATCTGTGTTCATTGTGGTGGTTATACATATCTGTTTCATGCCTTGTCGAAGCAAACTACAAGAGAATCTGCACAATGGCAAGTTATGAATTAGCATTTGGAAGGCTTTGGATATTTAGTAGCCATATAATTAAATACTTGTAGGTGCCATATAGTGCTGGCAAGAAACAGACCCTATGTTAATTGCAGTTTCCATCTTATCACCTGTCAGAACCCAGATCTTCAGACCAGCTTGTGCCAGCTTATCTATGCATTGGGGCACCTAAACAGAAGTAGCAAAGAGAAAATGAGACTGGGGAGAGAAAGAATGTTAATAGATTCAAAGCATTGAAGTAATATGAGCCATACTCCATTCTGTAATTTGTCCTCTACAGCAGTTGCGCCGACAAGTATGAAGTCCCTTTCCATCATATCAGCAACCCGCTCAAGCATTGCTTCCCTATCACCACCTATTGCAGTTTTTGCTCTAATAAATTCTTCGTTCCAAGCATCATATTTGTCTTCGTCAACTTTCTTGTAAGCAAGGGCTAGTGTTCTTAAACCAACCTCCCCATATTCGTTCAAATGCTTTGTGGTTACTTCCTCATACATTCTACCGTTCCTTGCTAGCCTATCAAATATGATGCTGAAATATAAATTGCATTCAAATTAGTAGCAACAAAGTAGAGCACAAAACTAAGCAAGATAATAAAAGCAGCAGAAAGTATCAAGACAGAAAAAGGCCTTCATGTATACAAGGAATGGTAAAAAACAAATTTATATTGTTTTTTGCTTTTCTCTAGGTCTTTTTTATATTATTTCCTTATTCCCCCTTTTTCTGATTCTTCGTGTTATTGCGTGTGTGTGTCATATGCGCATGAATTGGGGTGGGGGAAGGGGAACTCAAACACACATTGATTGGCATACCTGTCAGCTCCTTTGCAAAAGACAAAGATCTGTCCTTCCTCGTCCCTGACAATGACAGACATTCTCTTCCTTTTGCTAGTGAAATCCAACAAGTTTAGAAGTTTGTACTCCCTGAACTTACAAAATAGATAATATATCAAGACGACTATCTAAGGATCAGGAGAGCTTGCTTAAGCAGCAAAGGGACAAATGAATTCATGGTCTCACCTTTCTACGAGCTCTTCAATGGAAGTGTGTCTCTCACGAACAAATATGCTTGACTGCGTCCGTCTGCAGAACTCAAAGCCAAATTCTCTTGCAGCAACAAGAAATGCACCTTCATCTGGTGATTCTGCTTCATAGGTCAAGGTGCCGGTACCTTCATTTTTCTCTGGAATGGCAGTATGACAAATTGACAGTATCCTGAAAAATAATAGGATAACATCTGCATTGGGTTCTCTACACCAATTCCCATTCATGAGGCGACCATCCTCAAAGCTGAACCCCTTTATTGGATATCTGCGATCATATTCATTTTTTGAAGAAATAACCGACTCCAATTCAATTTCCGTTTCCCCAAAGCTACACCTACTTCTCCGCCACGAATGTGGTGTACTAGCTTGACTGTGGCCATCCAAGTCCAAGGCAATTTGTTTAGCAGCAGCAAGTTCTACATCACTAGAGTTCATGCCATATGCAGTGCCAGCAATGGAGCATTTAAGGAAGTCCATTTGGTTGCAGGTCAATGTTCCAGTTTTATCTGACAGAATCGTATCAACTTGTCCCAATTCCTCATTCAAGTTTGACGTTCGGGCTTGAGCTGGAGTTCCAGTCTCTTCATCAAACATATCAATATCCCGGTTTATGAATAATGCTTGGAGGACTTTTACAACCTCAATCGACACGTAGAGAGATATTGGTATCAAATATCCATATAATATCAGAGCAGTAATTAGATGATAGAATCCGGATCTCAGAGGGTTTCCTGGATCATATAGCTCTGCACTATCTGGAACCTGTAAGTACCACTTTTTTGGCAAATCATATTTAGTCTTCACAATAAAGCCTATAGAGCTAATGACTGAAATGAAAAGGAGGAAGCTGAAAAGGATGTATATTATTTTGTCCATTTGTTTCTCAACCCTACTCCTTTTGGAAGGAGATTGCGTAGAGTTTTGCATAACTTTACTATCATGACCAGTGAATATAACCACTCCATAAATGTAGGCAGTATTTCGAAGCTTTGAATCTCGGAGGAGAATTTGACTTGGATCGAGAGGATATATCTGCCGATCATACTCGAAATTACCCACAAAAGTATAGAGGTTGGGATTAGGATCCTCACATTTTATCGTTGCCCTGAATTCTGTGAAAGTTTGATCATCATCGAGGGGAAGTGTCACGTCTAAACATCGTTTCACCTTCAAATTGGTCTCCCCATCTAAGTTCATAGTTTCAACGTAACAAATTCCATCTTCATAACTGGACGACAACAAAAGTAAATCTGCAGGAAAGAATTTATCCTTCTCTACCTTCACTACATCTCCAACCCTAAGCTTCATCCAGGGTTTAAGACCAAATAGACCATCTTTCTTGTATACACGAGCTTTTCGCAAATTGACCTTCATATCCTGTATAAACCGACGCCAATCTTCCATAGCTTCTTTAGCCATACTCAGCCCGACCACAAAAGCTAATGGTGCAATCATACTCAAAGCAGAGAATGGTGATATGGGAGTCAGCGACAAGACTGCAGCAAGAAGAAAGTATAGGTTGGCAACACGTCTGAATTGTTCGAATATGGCCTTCGGGAGGAATGTGACAACATTGTACTTGGTAGTGGAAATGTAATTTGAACAATATTTGAGAGGCTTGTGCTCGTGGATTTGAGGCTGGTTGCAGTGAACCGTTCGTGTGTAACCTGGTCCGTGGAAGTCATGTGGGTCCTCTTCTTCAGATGTTTGCGGCCTGAAACAGCCAAATGTATAAAGATGGCTCCTATGGATCCTTGCTCGAATACTTCCCCGAGCCATTCGACAACTACTTGAAGCCCAGTTCACTCTCCTACCTCAAAATCAGAAATATTAACACCTAATTTTTTTTGTCCACAATGCGAGAAAATGATTTTCTCTGCTAAACACTAAAACCCCACGGCTATAGCATGCCCAAATAAAGCCTACCCTAAAAACCTCTGTATATGCAAAAGCAGCTGTTTAACACCTGGAAACAATTAACAATCAGATTAGCACTACATTCATAAAATTAATTGCACTAGTTCTCATATTATTTTATTTTTTTTGGTAAATAATTGCACTAGTTCTCATGTTCATTTGACAACTATATTGAAGCTCACAGTCACTCTCCTACCTCAGAATCATACACATAAAAACCCAAACTTACAAGCAAAGGACTTGCTCACATAATCAAGAAACCCCATGGCTAAAATTACGTGCCAGAATAAAGCCTACCCTGAAAACCTCTGTATGATAAAATGCAGCTGTTTAACAGCTGAAAACAGATTATTAACAACCAAATTAATACAATATTCATTGAATTCGTAACATTAATCCCACTATCTAGGCCCCATGATGCCAACCATCAATCTTCTTCCATGTGCACATCTACATGATCATTAGCGTTAGCATTTCAAGATCTTTAACATGTTCGAGTCCTTTACGACTACAAAAAGACCATACACTCCAACACAATCAAAATCAAAGCACGAGGCTAAATTAAGCCCAAAAAATACATCTTCAAGAATATCCAAATCAAACATACAAAAACGGCTCCAGAGCGTAATTCACTACAAAAAAAAAATCATCACTCTCTACAGCAACATTGATCCAAATAAACATCGCAGAATACAATAATCAATAAAATAAAAAGTGCAGCAAAATCATCAATCAAACGGCAGCTGAATTTTCTACCGAGCAGCTCAATAGCTTCGAAATAATAAAACCAACACTCTTCTAGAACACCCTCACTCCACTCACCGGATGGAAACAAAAGCAGCATTGACCAGAAAACAAGATGGACGCAGATGGAATGTATAGAAGATGTAAAGTGATTATTGTAGGGGTGCTTTCGTTTTTACCCGGTAAAATCTTGATCGGGAATGGAAATTGGTGGAAGTCCGGATGCCAGTGAGAGATCGCAAGGATGAGAGAGAAAGTAAGAATGGGAGAGGGAGAGTGATGGTGGTAGAAGTAGAAGAGAGGGAGAGGGAGAGGGAGAGGGAGATTTGATTGATTTGGGAGAGTGTTGATAAATTCAGAGCTTTCTCTCTCTCTCTTCCAATTCCACTATACAGCACCCACTCTTCACGCTCCCTCTCTCTCTCTCTCTCACTCCTGTATTCATTTTTTCAATTAAATTAATTAATTATAATCAAATTAATAGTTTAGTGTGCTAAATTACTAAATTTGTTGTACTAATAGTTTTATTAAATCTTAAAATTACTCCACTTTCTTGTTTGGAAAGACAATTCGAATTCACCAAAACTTAATTACTCCTGATTTATTACTAAATCGTTGAGTTCCAATAATATATGAAATGATAAGCCAGCTTTATACTTTATTATTATATAGTCTCTTCCTCCCAATAAGGATAACACAAATAGTGATAAAGATGATAGGGCTATTTTATGAATGTATCAAGTTTAGTGGGATGACAGTAGTAGTATACTACTCCCTCCGTCCCACCTTAGTTGGCTCACATACTATATTAGGGTGTTTCATCTCACTTGTCTCATTTCCTAAAGAAGTATAAATTAGGGTGTAGTGGAGGGTATTAATGATAATAAAGTAGGTGAAAGTGGTAATTAAGAAAATAATAAAGTGAGTATTGATATGCTATTCAAAAACATATGGGACAACTGAGGTGGGACAGATGGAGTATTAATTTTAAGCGTGAAAATATAATCGAGCTTTATTGTTATATTATATGTAGATATTCTGTGACTTGGTTATTTATTATTGACCCTAATTTTGTGACCCTAATTATTATATTTTTCATTTTATTTATTTTTATTATTTTATATAAGATAAATATTAAAATATATTATAGTTAATAAATTATAGTCGAAAAGTAAAAATTAATAGTTAATATTAAAATTTTATTATTTATCTATATAAAATGTCACATAGTCGTAGCTACATTCAATTATGTTCGTCGCGAGTAGACGATCAATTATAGTGAACATATTTATTGAATGTTTTTTTAACGTGGAATAATTAAGGAATTATTGAGATCTTGTAATGTAAGTATTGCCTAATTTGCAAACTTATATTATATACAATATTCATAGTCCGACCTAAAAATGATATTTATGAATTTGAATAGTTATTAAGTACAATGTTTTAAAATGTTGGTGAACAACTTTGAAATTCAAAAAACTTATATTGGGATGACGAATGAAAAAAAAAAGGAAGAAAAACAAATTAGACAAAAATTGTTCTCATGCTTAATGGACTAGCTTTCCTAACTCATAATTGATACACACGAATCGAACACGTTAAATCACTTTTAAAACAGTAACAAATTCGAACAGTGCTATTCAAATAAAGATGGCGTAAATATTGTATTGTCACATTTTTTTACGTGGAGTGATAATGACAATTTTATGCATTTAGAAAACATGGTTCATTGTTTCCATATGCTCGTAAACTATAATTAAATGACTTTAATACTTCAAAATCAAAATTATTACTAGATTATATCCGATTTTGATCAATCATTAATATGAAAATACATTAGTATGTGTCGCAAAACATAGCTTCTCGTGCCCAAAATGCATATTTATGTATGTTAGAACTTGGCAACATCCATCCAATGTTTTAAAATCTAACCAACATAAATCAATGTATGTCAGTAATAGTATAATATTAAGTGGTGTTATAAAATAATGAATTAACTGATTAAACCAATAAACCTCATAAAAACTTTATTTTATCTCGTTATTTATAGCAAGTGAGCTTTAAATATGGGTATTGAAAAAACAATTTTTATATGAAACGTAATAATTTTCAATAAAATTTATTAATTTTTCAAATGTAAAATATTTTATTTTTCAAAATAAATTATTACTATTGAACAACGTAATATTTTACACGTGTCATGAATAACTAATGGAATAGTCATATTGAATGGAATAGACTTGACTGTAACACGAAGCATATCCATATCCCTTTCCCACTTTTCTTTTCCTCTAATTAATAAAAACAATAGTGTTTTGGCCTACTCAACGATCTTCATCCACTACCGTCACTCCCTGGGCCCCATTACATGACGTGGCAAACAAAATTCATTGTAACAATATATTGGGAACTACTAATATTTTTAACTTTTATTCTAATTATTCTATAGTTGTATAATAATGTAGGGAAGTTGTATACTTGAATATATTTATCCCTCCCTCCCGCAAGATTAAAAGCATTTTTCTTTTTAAGATGTTTCGCTAGATTAGATATATATATTTTTTTTTTATAACTTTTACAAGTTAAAAGTATACGAGTCATAATTATCAAAAACAAAAATAAAGTAAATATTGATTTTCAATCCAAAAACAAATGCTTATAATCTAGCGGGATGGAAGGAGTACTTTTTGTTTTGTTCTCTTGTACTTTAATTGTCATTTTTTATTAGGATAAAATTAACATATAAAAAATAACAAAAGTGATTGGTGAAATTATTAAGATATAAATAAAATAATTTTATATGTGATACGAAAAGTTCTTGAACAAGTAGAGTGAGATATATAGAGTATATTTGTGTTTGTATTTTCTTATGTTTTTTTCTACTCTTTTATTATTTTTGCCTCAAAAATTATTAAATTATTTATAATTTTAACCAAACACAATCAAAATTAATAAAAGGGAGATAGTACCACTATGATTAAAAAAAGAAGAAGATAAATTACATATGAATGAATATTAATTATTATCATGTCGACTGCACGATCTAAAATGTGATAATGAATTAAGGCTCAAATCTATAGACTATAGGTAGTGGTGCCGTTTTTAGCAGCTTTTATAGGTGAGTTAAATTCGAGACTTATAGTACTCTTACAAATTAACATAAAATATTACTCATGTCTCCACTTGTATTACATTTTTAGTGTTACATTTTTTGTTTCATCGTACGATTTAAGTGTTATATATTTTTTTTTAAAATAAATTTATTATTTATATAATTTTAAATAATATATTTTTATTATTATTTTTATACTATTTTTCAATTATCATTAAATATCGTGCACAATAATAAATATAACATTTAGCTTGCGACTGATGAAGTATATACCAAAACTTTATCATCAATATTCATTTTTTTTTATAGAAAATTATAGAACCATATTATGTAAATGTAGGCTCAATACGCTGATGATGGGGTTTTAAAAATATTATTATGTAAATGTAGAATTTTTGTAAGTTATAAATATTAGATATCATATATATTTAATAGTAATATTAGTAATTTATATATTTTGTAATAAACATGTTTTATATTATGTCTTGAATTAAAATAAAAAAAAGTTATAAATACACTTACCAACGGATTTTCAACAGAAAAAATAATTATTTAATTAATTTAGTTATTTTTCAAGAGAATAGCCAACTTAATTTAAAAAATTAATAATGTATATATATATATGTCAATATATTATTTCTCTGGTAATAATTGCAAAGGTAATAATTTAATTTATTTAGTTATTTTTTCAATAGAATAGCCAACGAAATTTTAAAAAATCAAAAAAAAAAAAATTCAATGAATATTTCTCTTGATAATAATTGCAAACAAAATTTTTCATTGGTAGCATTTATTACAACGAGAGTTTATACACAAGATCTATTTAAATATGTCGTGTTTGCTTTCCGCGATTGAATCCCCGGTCTTTGATCATGATGAATTCTTAGTCCAAGAAGAGGTAACATTGTGACTCCTGAAGGAAAGATTATGATAGTGTGATTGCGCGATCACTGAAGGTCACCTAGCTACGCATACCCACCACATACTAAGTTAGCTCAGTTAACAAAAGAAAGATTGAAACCAACATATCGAATGAGCTCCTCCGGTGACCTTCCTAGAGGCGAGATCGGATCACCTCATAAACGCAAATAAAGGTGACGAAAACCGGCACGGCTTTTTTTGTAGAAAGCTCGACCAGCGATTTGGCCGAAGCCAAAAAGCGGTTTCCCCATATATTTTTATCATTAATGCAACCTTCATCATTAGCAATCCCTTGATATTATGTATTACCAATATTCTAAAAGTTGATAGGCGCTAGTCGGTCGGTGGAGGGGGGACTAGCACCTAGGCGGATCAAATTATATTGCTTTTTTTATATATATATATATTTTTACATCATATTCTATAGTATAAATTATATACATACATTATTTATAATTCCATTTTCTAAATCATTATAAAAGGTTAAAATCACATAATATGCTAAATAGAATATAATATTCATAAATTTAAAGTGAAATACAGAGTAAATGCTTCATAATAAGTTCAAATATATTTGTATTCTAATCTTCTATATCTTCATTGTCAGTCTTGAATAGGGATGACAATTTACCCGTGGGTACCCGAAACTCGTGGGTACCCGACCCTAATAGGAGCGGGTTTGAGAGACGTTTGATATCCATGGGTATGGGTATGGGTAGAATTTACTATCCATTTAGTTCGTGGGTATAGGTTTGGATAGTTGCTATCCATACCCGCGAAACCCATATACCCGCCAAAAATACCCGCGAAATACCCGCGAATTACCCGTCAATTACCCACTAATTACCCATCAATTACCCACTATACATACATTATTAAATTTGCAGACAATAAATTATAAAACACAAATAAAAATTAAAGTAGTAAAACACAAAGCGGCACCCCCACCAACACCAAACCCTAATTTCTCTCATTCTCACAAACCGCCACTGCCGCCCACCGCTGAACCGCCACCGCCGCCCGCCGTTCTACCTCCAACTTGGATCTAACTCCCCACCACAGGTTTCTTACTTTACTCACTTCCCATCATCGTTCATTCTTCTAGTTCTAATTGATGTTAATGATACTGGTATCAGGGATGTTATTTCCAAGTATGCAGAGGCAGTGAATGCAGTGATGATGGATATTGCGACTAAGATTGGAGTAGGGTTGGGTGTGAAAGGCTTCTCCTTTGAGAATTGGTGTTGCCAGTTCAGGATCAACGAATACACCTTTGCTCCTAAGAATGTGGGCTCCCCTGGAGTTCAACTGCACACCGATTCTAGCTTTCTCACCCTCCTACACGACGATAAGAACATTGGAGGTTCTTGAAGGTGGGGAGTTAGAACTATCCATGGGTGGCGGGTTCGCGGGTACCCGACGGGTGGCGGGTACCCGCGGGTGGCGGGTACCCGCGGGTGGCGGGTACCCGCGGGTGGCGGGTTTGGGTGGGGGGTGATACCCGTGGCGGGTGGCGGGTCGGGTGGCGGGTGGGAGAAATTTTCGCGGGTATGGGTATGGATACCTACTATCCACGCCCGCCACGCCCGATTGCCATCCCTAGTTTTGAAAATCAACATCATGCTCTTTGTTTGAATCTTCAAACTCGAACTCATCATCAACATGATCCTCCTCATCCTCTGTTCCATATGATAAAAAATCATCTTCATCCACCTCTCTCACTTTCTCCAAATGAATACTTCTTCTTGGTTCACTTGATGATTCACTAGCCAACATGGGTGTAAACTCCTCATCTTCATCGTCACCTACTTCATCAACCATCCGTGATTGTGCATAAGTAGCCTCGTTTGCTAGAAGCACATCCACTTTCTTACTCTTCTTTTTCTTGTTCATCAATCTTGCATTGAATTGAACATACACTAGTTTATTCATCCTATCGATATCCAATCTATTTCTCTTCTTTGTATGGATCTTCAATCATGAAGTAGACACATTTAGAATGTTACCATCAACATGACAACATAATATATATATATATATATATATATATATATTATAAATTTATACATAAAAATTAATTACCCCTTCAAAGACACTTCAATTTCTTTCACATCCCGATGAGCTAGTTGTCAAAGAAAGAATCTTTTGTGCAAGTTTTTGGAGATGGGGTACGGCGATGCCGTAGTTAGACCACCACAAAACTATACAAATAAAGAATATATTAATGTTCATAGACATTAAATATTAAACATAGAAAACTAACTAAAAGATTTAAAAAGATTAGGAAAGAAGGATACTCGTACCCGAGTCATAATTATCATCATTTTTCTCACATCCTTTGGTTGCCAAGTTTCTTCCGAATGCACCTTTCTTGTTTTTGTACTTGCCTAGCTCCACATTTACCACTTTACTTTGTGTATCAATGTCTGGCTAGAAGCGTTCTATACATGAGAAGACCCTCTTTCATTGCAAAAGCATTCTCTTCGTTGGACCATGTAGACCGATTGTTATAATAGTAATATGGATTCAATAAGTAAGTGGTCAAGTGGAGTGGATTCAATTTGAGTGGCGGAAGGGGCGGTGCCTTTGGGCTGAACGCCAGCATCAGCAGCTCGACAACAAATGTCCAAATCCAAGTTATGGCAGCGTCTCTTGTGCAAAAGGCGGAGTTCGCCAGCATACAACGGTTGCGACAACGTCTCTTGTGCTGTATCTTGGGATAAATGATTTATGCTAAGGTTCAAGGAATTGAAGAGAAGTATAAGATGAAGCAAACGACGACTGCTGCCAGTAAGAGAGAGGTTTTGCCATTTTGGGAAAATGAGATATGTGAGGGAGATGATTTTTTAACAAATTAAAAAATGCTATAAAAACCCTAAAAAAGCCCAACCTGCCCCGCTCCGCCCAGCCCACCGCCTAGCCCGCTTTTTAGAACATTGTGTATTATCAAGGGGATAATGTGAATTTACTAAAAGATTTTTTCTGTTAGTAATTATATAATTTTTTGTAGTGCTATCTCTCACAAATTTATTTTTAAAAGTATTTTAATTTAAAGTGTATAGTCTATTAAGTGTAAATTTGAATTCACATTATTTATTGTATTTATTATAGAGTTTGTGTATATTAAATGGAGAAATCAAGATTCCAAAAATTAAAAAATTGAATATAATATAACAAATTTGTTAACCTAGTAAAATAACAAAATAGATAATAAATTTATAAACATTCTTAAATAATGTGCAATATTTCCAACACAAATATTTAGAGCGTTAATTTCTTATAATAAAAAAAGAAATAAATATTATTTATCGAATAATAAAATTATACTAATATTTATTGTGATATTTTTGTTTAAACTCAAACAAAAAGTACACATTAATGTTGTTTACCAAACTTTCTCTTCCACATTCTTATTATTATGTGGCTGCACTTTTAGCAAAATATTTTACATATGGATCCAACTTATAATGGAGCGCACACGTGTCCAAGTACATTGGGTTTTTCTTTCGATATTTTTTTGAGCATAAATTACTTAATTATACTATTAGTTAAGATATAATATAAGATGATATGAAAAAAATTATATAGGGTGTCAAGATTAATATGTAAGTTGTTTGCTTTGTATGTGTAAACTCATGACAATTTTTGTATTGTATTTTGGTAAATAGTATTATTGAATAAAATAAATATGTTTATTACAAATTTGTCCTTCAACCTAGCTTTTGAACAAGATCACAATTGACTTCAAATTTGGAAGAACTTTATTCACAGTCGGATGAAGTCAGATCTGACCACTTTCATCAAAAATAATTGCAAACACAAAAAGGTGGAGGAATAGAGTTTTTAGAATGACGAAAAAATGGCATGAATGAGAACGGTTTAAGTCGAGAAAGTGGAGAACTGAAGCCAACTCTCATCGATGTTGAAGCTTCGTACAATTGCGGCCAACGTTGCCGTACTTCCGATAGCTCGGCCCATTAAATGAGGTTAACCAAACCTTTGAAGAAAAAGTGCAGCAAATTTATGAAGACCCTTTCACTGCTCTAATGCTCTGTAATGTTCAATTTGAAATTTAAAATGAGGGGTTTTCTCTATTTTGGGATGGAATGTGGAATAAAGAAAATGCAAAAGAGGGAAATTGTGGATTAAAGAAAATACAATGCGGGCAATTGTGAAATAAAAATTAATAAAATCACTGTTCATATCCTGATAACTTTAATCAAACCAAAATTGATGGATTAATTTATACATCAGAATAGTGTTTTGGAAACGGGCTGAGCATTTAATACCAGACCACCTTATTTAACTAATTTATTACCAAACATATAATTTTGATGGATAAACTAATCATATCCTATCATATCATATCTACCAAACAACCCCTTATTATCTATTCTAAAATTATATGAGTATCAAAAATAAAATGTAATGCCACCATTTATTTTTGTAAAACTAGGTGGCTATGCATAGCCATATAATATTTTTGCTTACAATTGGACACCATTTGAATACAACGTGAAGAAAAATAAGAAAAAGAACAGTTATCAATTCACCACTATTACTTTAATATCAATCATCACGATTTACTATAATTAGGTCTTTCTTGGACGTATTTAACAGTGATAGTCACTAATCACTATCAAGCAACAATGAACGTCGATCTTAATATTAAATTACAAATAATTGCATGGTTTGTGTAGCATTCAAGATTCACCGACAAATATTCTACAGTGGATTTATTTCTTTCTTTAACGATTTTTTTTTGATCTATCTCAATTAGCCAACTGACGATATTTATGTCGATCCAAATTTATAATCGTACATATACTTGAATTTTTATTAAATTTTGATTGTATATGTGAACTAATGTCTTATAGAACCCATATGAATTTCAGTTCTGAACTAGATCTATCGAGATGGAAATAATCTAACTTGTAGTCTGATGTCAAAATGAAAACTATTATAATTAAAATTAAAATTTAATAGTAATAAAACTCGAAAATATAATTAAGTTATGATGGTTTATTTTTACAATTTCCATAATTAAGCTCAGAATAACCTCACCCATATCTAGTTCACACTGCATTATAAGAATGATATAATGATTGTAACATTAATGATGAAGCATTTTCTATAATTAAGCGAACAACAAAATCGCTAATATTTTAAATTCACAATATATTTACAGAATATAATACTAATTTATAATAACAATCAATAATGAAGGACACGCTTTTAGACAGCACAAAGTCTTCTTCACCAGTAATAGGAAGCACGTCTGTCATTTTAAGTATGACAATTGACTGGCAAGTAATAATAATTTTAGTGCTTTGGAAAATTTTGATTCTGCAACGAAAAAATTTATTATCTTGATTCATTTATGATTCTTCTAGAACTTTTAGATTAATTATGTCTTTAAGAACATGAATGTATCCTTCTGTTTTCGATTATATCCCACACGCAATTTTTAATTTATGAAATTTGTATCCGAGCTTACTGTCAGATTATTTGAAGTGAACATTAAATGATGCATGTAATAAAGGAATGATGTCCTTATTTGTGTTAATTAGGAAAAACATATTTTTTGCAAAATAAAAAATTGTGAGAACAATAAAGAAAAAATAATGCCACTGCGATAAAGTTAGGGAATTTTCAACAATTTAACTAACCCTTATCTATATGTTAAAGTGCAATTTCTTTATTAAGGAACTTTTACCCATAGCCTATAGCAATCATGTTTGTTGGTCATTTTAAAAAATTAAGGGCTGCAAGGTAACTGTATTATAAACCAAAATTCTTTAATTTTACGAAACTTATACTTGAAGTTATATAACTTCTCATCAGTTAGTTATCATTATGAATGATAGTTTCAAGATGTTTTAACCATATAATAATAACTAAATGGAGTATTAAACTATAGACCTTTCGGATTAATGATTCCATGTGCTACATTATGTGTCCTCAAAAGATTGTTTTCTCATTATGTGAACAAACAGTGTTTTATCATGTATTTAAACAGTTAAATGATCTTGAAGTTTGGGAAAGTTATGTCACCCTAACTATAATAATGGTCCCTCCAACTCTCAATACTTCTTTATTTTATTCTAGATGTTAAAGTTGGAAGTTGCTTGAAAAATCATACTTGACCCACTAAAATTTTAAAGTCTGATCTCCTATTTTTGGAACTAATTATCTTTTGTCTCCACCCCTATTTTCAAGATAAGGGTGATTGAGGATGAATGAGATTACATGTCTGATACTTATGTACATCACAAGCTCACAACTCAACATGAATGCAAGAACACAAAAATGGTAGCACAATTATATTATATTCTCTACACCAAAAGAAACATATAGTTGCACACAAGCAATTTCTCTATTTATGGTACCAAAGAATACTATATGGCGACACAGAATCAAAGAAAACTATAATAGTAGTGAATCATCAATACAATTGCGCTTTCCTGGTGTGAGACGCTCTGCTTCATTTCAGAAGTGATCTTGTCAAATGCTCGCGTGCAGTGGCCAGAGCTTGAGAAATCGTCTGTATTGAGGTATCGTGTCAAGAGTTGAGACATTGAAATTACGTTGGAATATAAGGATCATGAGATGTTCAGTTATTATACCACTCTCGTCTACGAAGCAGGCTTAGTAGACAATAAAGGGAATTGATCAATTTAGAATCGAGTAACATAAAAATCGATTTCATAATCACCTGCTCTGACAATGGTGCACCATCATCCATATTATGAGTGGCTACTTTTCCAGCAATAATACTACCATCTGTTTCAAGAATAATCCTGCAAAAATACAAACACAGCACCAGCACATTAACAAAAAAAAAAAAGAGGTTTTCACTCTCAGAATGAATGCACAAACAATCCGAGAGTAAGTGCCACTAATCAACATATTAAACATGCTAGATAAGATCCAGAGGCAAATGGAGCTATTCAGATAGAGATGCAAGCATGATTATCATTAGAAATAGTAAGATAACCAAAAGATGAACTTCTTTGCACTAAAATGACAAAAGAATGAGTGTTTTTCCAAACACTAGGAATATTACGCCTAAAATGAACGAGTCGTATCCTAATTTAGTGACGGATTTCATAACATACCCCCCATCCACAATTTCATCAAGGCACAGAAGAATCAGATCCAAGTTTTCAAGTGCCTCTCTGTGGTCCACATTGTTCCTAAATCACCAATGTCGATCAGAAGAAAAGAAACAGTCAGCACGTCATCATGATATAAATAAAAGTCAAAACCCATCAAGAGAAACCTAAGGAGAAGGGTGACTGCATCATAGAATCCCTGCAGAACAGTTGCTAGGATGAGTTCATTTTCATCATCGCCCCCAGTCACAAAGAAGTGCAGATCTTGAATAAACTTATACACGACTATGTTGTTCTCCAGCATTGTTATCTCCGCTGCACAACAAACCATTTAGAGAATCAAGACTATAGCCACTGCTGATGCAACATGTTTGAATCAAGAAATGTAACCACAACTAGACATAAAGGTGAAATGTACCTTCAGTCCGAGCATTGGTTTTTTGAGTCTTTGTAAATACAGATTTTTCAAAAGCAAGCTTCGCACTATTCGTCGGCCATTCATCTGCATAATACTTAACTGCAACGCGCTTCCCATCAGAATCCAGTAAAAGTATGTTCTTTATAGTTGGGCAAGTCTCCTACATTTGCATGATCCCATCACAACCACAAAACATGTTTAAAATCAACTCAACTGACCATCAAAATTCCTACTTACATAGCTAATCGGTTGTCAGCATTTGCAACTATTAAATATGCTTCATAAATACTGAAAGGATGCATAAATACCAATAGAGAAAGAAATGATTGACATTACACAATTCACACACACAGACACACACTTTCCTACTTGTATACGCAGTCACAATATAAAATTCCATTCTACATAGCTCAAACATACACACATACATACACAATCACAAAGTAGAATATCTGTAACAGAGCTCAAAAACCACCAAAAGAGAGCTCAAATTCAAATAGTAAGACAACATCCAACAAAAGCAAAGCCATTCACATTAGACAAGCTAGAATTATATGGTAATAACGAGATGTTTGATTCCATAAACAAACTATATATTAATCACAAAAACTAAGAGCAAAATGATCTATTTCTTAGAAATGTGAAACCGAGACGCAGAAATCACATGGATCAGCGAGGATCCTTACAATTCAAATCTCTAATCATCAAACAATCAAATAAGTTGCAAATAGGACAAATGTGATCGATCATTCATTTCACGAACAAAAATAATGCAGAGAAACGTAAGAGAACTTACACGACTGAGAAATGTGGCCATTGCTGCAAGTGGTAGCGGTGGGATTGATTTCTGAGAGAGAAATGTGTTGAATCAATGAATCAGAAAGCGTTGAGGTGAATTTGTTGATACTGTTTTTTTGGGCCTCATACATCTTATCTTAGGGATCCGCTTGAACTCTCAAAAGCCCAAATCATATTTATGATTAGCCCAATGGATTGATTGTTCATATCAATACTTAATCCGTCCTACTAAGCTTGACAAATTTTTCTTATCGGACGTCCCACTAAGCTTGGCACGGCATTCCGTAAATAGTAAAAGTTATTTCTTTAAAAACATGTGGATCATACCATCTTTATACACTACTTTATACACTCTCCTTACTAACCGTGCCGGAAAAAAAAGTGTCAAGTTTAGTGGGACGGAAGGAGAAGTAATTATGGTATAATTTAATATATTATAATAAAACAAAAATATTTTTTTTATAATGAATTGTACGATAATGTGGCAATACCACATCAGTCGTGAGCATATTAAGAGGTGTCTGCCGTGAGCACATTAAGAGTTGTCTGCCGTGTGGCGTGGTGTTGATGGAGTAACTCACTAATTCTATATAGGTTCACAATTAAATTAAATCCAATACATACTTCAATTTTCTATTTTACCCGATTTTAAATATTCATATTCCTTCTTCGAGGAAGAAAGAAGAAGCTGATGAGAAAATTCATACTCTTTGATTTTATGCACTACATTACATATATCAACACTTTCCAATTTGCTCAAATAAAGTCGCATGATAATTTCCTCAAGTAAACAAACAATTACAAACTCTCTTGTATATGGTTCAAAACCCTTTCAAACATTGTTTTAGCAATTCATAGTTTATTTATGAAAAAGACTTCATTACTAAATTAAATTACAAGAGGTTTTTCAAATAACTGATTAATATTAGGCTAGTATAACTATTAGCATTCACTTAAGAAAACATTAGGCATCGACAAGAAAGGAAGCTAGATATCATGAAAAAAAAAACTATTTCTTGGGGTGAACTGCTTCAACCAAGGCATCAGCTACAGCTTCAACCTCTTCCTTCACGCGTTGAACAACACTCGGTCCTTTTACTTCATCGATTTGAGTCTTCTCATTGATGACCTCACTCTTCCCGTGTGTTTCTTCATCATGGACCATCGACTTATTATCGTTCTTAACCCCCTCAGCTTCATTTGTTAATTTTGCACCGCTGTCTATAACAAAGTCAGGAAAGGTAATGTGAAAACGAATATCTAATTAACTCTCTATTGAGAGATACATTCCATAGCATGCAAATAGTGACAATCGAGCAACTCTTTCTATAGGCTACAACAAATGAATTCTTAGTCCCTTCTAAGCTCATTCCTTTGTCATGGAGATTCGACTCATTCTCAGTCCCCTCAATTACATTTGATGATTTTTGCACCGTTTTCTATAGCGCTGAGTAGGAAAACAAACTGTGTATACTACTACTACATAAGTTCCCTTCAAGAGATTATTCCATAGCATGCAAATAGTGACAGAGGAGAGGAGCAACCCATTCTAAAGGAAAACGAATTCTTAAACCTTAGTCCCTTAGCTCAACCGATAACTACACTCGGGCAAATCACTATTATGGTGCAGATTAAACGAGTCCAGCTTGAGCTTAGGTAATAAATTGTTTATAAGCATATAGAATTTGGAAAGAACACAAACAAACAAGTAGAGCTATCAAGCTTAGAAGCATATGAAAGAGACTAGCTTGAGCTTGGTATTATGACCTTCAAGCTTAGAAAAGTACACCACTGCAACTATACTAATGCAGGAATGAAATCATGCAAGATCACACAGCTTGCTTAGTACAAAGTTTATGACCTTCAATCAAATTATAACATTTAAAACCTATATCATTGCTACTACTCTCCGTCTCAAATATTAGCAAGAATCAGCTCATAACTAACGAACTATGAGCTCGAAAATTTCTCAAATTTTCAAAGGCAATAATTATCTCAAGATTTTCAAAGGAAACAAATAACTATAAGACCAAAAATAACATTTCTTCATATTATAACTTCACACGATCCACAGTACTACTTTCCTCGAAAAATCGAACCTTTTGACTGCAGATATTCTATATACAAGAACCCATTACAATTCAAATCCATTACATAAATTGAAAGGGTAGGAAGCTCCTAAAACCCAAAACTTGAATCCAAAAAAATAAAACTTGATTAAAAATTCATTGCTGGAAAAGAATAAATGAGTAAAGAAACATTAAATTGGAAATCATAACAGTAAAATTTCTTACAAGGATTGGGAACTGTGTTATCGATCCCTTTTCGTTCTGCCATAGATGAATGTGATTTATCTTTCTTTTTTTCTTTTATTTGTGTGGACGAGGGATGTTTCTGGTTATTGCAATCGGTTAGTTTTTCTTTTTCATAACTGAGCACAAAAGAAAAGGCAAAGGCCCATTGGGCTTCTAATATTAAATAATAGTGTGACATAAATGGTTTACTAAAAATTAGCAATTGTTTAGCTCCGGATTTACAGTATAATCATTTTTAATTATGCAAATGATGATTAGTCTTCACTCTTCTGGCTCTCTATGCATGTGTGTTGGAAAGCGTTTAAAGACAAAGTTCAAATAATTAATTAATCAAATTTTTAATTCGTATAAATTCTCAAAAACAACAAAAGGCAAAAAAGGAAAGAAATATAAAATCCCTGGTGCTTTTATGTGTGTAAATTCTTGGGTTACTTAAAGTATTTGAATTTGAAATTAAATGCTCATGTCACTAAATTTAAATTTTGAATTTTCCCTTTTAATTTAGAGCTTCTCTTTTTATAAACCACTAAATTAACCAACTTTTAACACAGAGGGCTAATTACTTTAAAAAAAGCATAAAGCAAATTAAAATTGCGCGAAAATATAGAAGCCATATTATCACAATATTTAGGCCATGTTCGGTTAGTGAGTATTATAATACCAAGACTCAATCTTAGTATTTCTATCTAGGATAAAATTTGTCATTGGAGGTAGGATAAGACTCAAAATATTAAGATTGGGAGTAGGATAATTATTGTCTATGTTCTAATCCGATAAACTGAACACTCCCTTAATTTTCACATTTCTTTAGAATCTACATAGGTAGTAAGGAGACAAACTCAGCCACGGAACGACGTCGTATTGGTCTGTGCTCAAACGACCGTTACAGCTTTCCAGTTTTTCTTCCCTTTATTTCCCTTTTATTCGAACTTTCAAATTTCAAAAGCTCGCACTTCAGGCTTCAGCTCCACTCCGTTAAATTAAATATTGATCGAATTTCGACAACTCCCAAATCGTTTTCTTCCTCTTCATTTTCCAAGGTCCCTTCTTCTGTTTTGTCTCTACATTGCAGGAATTCAAGGAATTTCGGGGGAGAATATTTCTTGAAGAACAAATAATCTGCAAAAATTCAGTCTTTTTGTTTCATTGTGTTATTTGTGATATTTTCTGATTTGTATGCACAAATGGGTGCTTCTGGGAAGTGGATAAAATCTCTGATCGGTCTCAAGAAGGCCTCTCTTGATGAACCTGTAAGCTAAATTTATTTTGCTCATCTTTATCACGGCGAATTTCTGCTCTGTTTTTTGATCAATTTTCTGATGCTTGTAAATAACTCAAAAGTCAAATTCATACGCTATTCTTGAGCTACTTTTTATTTTCGTTTTGTCGTTTGATGCAAATGCTCGTTCAAAAAAATTGGATTTTTTCTCATGTTTTCCCGTTTCCCATGTTACGTTTCTCCTTTTTTGGTGATAGCTGCACGTTTGTTGAGATGCGGGAATTCTTCAATCTTGTAATTTATGAATTTGTTGTTGATTGCGTTAGTGTTATTTCTAAATGTTGATTTCTTCCGATGCAGGAGAAAGGGGGCGGTAAGGGAAGGAAGTGGAGGTTGTGGAGGAGTGGCTCAGGTGGAATAGTCCTAGCTAAAGGCAGCAGAGGCGGCGGCGATGGGGCGGAAACCGAAGGTTCTGAGGCTTCTTCTTATGCTTTAGATAGTGAAATGGCGGCGGCAGTGGCTGCTCTTGCCAAAGCTTCACCTAAGGATTTCATGGTGGTTCGCCGAGAATGGGCTGCTGTTCGAATTCAGACTGCTTTTCGTGCTTTTCTGGTAATTATAACTTCTGTTTCATTCTTTTCTTTTATCTGTAGAAGTGGATTGCCCAAATAATTTAAGTGGATTTGATCCATAAGCTAAATGCTTTCAAGGAGAGTTCAAATTGTGATTTTTGCTGTGAAAAATATATCATCTGCATGTTTATAAGTGTTGTAATCAATCAATGATTGTATCTTTCAAATTGATTTTGAACTTATATGATTCTTAATTAATTTGGTAATCGTATATTTAATTTTTTGAGAATTAAATGGTTGGAAATTATTTACTCTTCAAGTAAATAATTGTAGCATTTCATATTTCTCAAAATCAATTTGGACGAGCGAGAAATGATATGATAAATGTGATGGATTTGGTTTGGACTTAGATTTTTTCAATCTAATTATTGGGCTAATCTAATTTGTGGGTTATGATTATACCCAATTTAGATATGTGCCCAAAGGATTCGGGATGAATCAATTTGATGATCATTATACACATATATGTGTATTGTATTGATTAATGGGTTATTGCTTTGCCTATTGGAATCCATGCACATGTAAATGGCTTTTGGCCTTTTATTTATCTTATTAAATTGGTGTAATGGCTTGAGTAATTATGGAGCTTTCATGCTCATAATGGTTGCAAACCAAGGGACTATTGACGTGACCGAGTAATTCCCCTCATGAGGCTATATATACTATATAGGGGTCATTTGAGAGTGTTGAAACACATCAAGAAAAAACATTAGCTCTCCCATCTCCTTTAAATCTTCTTCTCGTACTAGTCTTTATATAGGAGTTGTATAGTTAATTTGGTGTGGTGCTACTACTTTAAAGGACGAAGTCGTTTTATCTTTGGCGACGATAACCAGACTTTGAGTACTACTCGTGGCGTATCTCGTCTTGCGGAAATAGGCATTCCTCAACTCGACTTATTTTGTTTTACTATTGTAATCTCCAAGCATTGTCATTCATCGGTTATCTCGATTTAATAAAAATTTTATTTTATTATTACAATCGCAAGATAAGATACTGACTTTGCTTTGAAGATATCGACTTCATCTAATACCGCTGCCGCCGCCTCTGCTACCGTCACGTCCACTGCTACTGCTGCCGCCTCCACAGCTGCCACCACACTTATAGATGGCTCTCTTTATAAGTGTTGTAATCAATCAATGATTGTATGTTTCAAATAGTCATAGGTTTGGTAAAGATGGTTAGAAAATTGATTTTTGTAGGTGGTGGTATATTTAATTCTTTGAGAATTAAATGGTTGGAAATTATTTACTCTTCGAGTAGATAATTGTAGCATTTCATATTTCTCAAAATCAATTTGGGTGAGCAAGAAATGATATGATAAATGTGATGGATTTGCTTTGGACTTAGATTTTTTCAATCTAATTATTAGGCTAATCTAATTTGTGGGTTATGATTATACCCAATTTAGATATGTCTAGCCCAAAGGATTCAGATAAATCAATTTGATGATCATTATACACATATATGGGGGTTTGGTTTAGTGAATGAAATAAATCTAATAGATTAGATTGATAAGATTAGAGATGATTGAATTATTTGGATCATATAATCATGTGTTTACTTTAATTGATTATAATGTTTGATAAATTATGTGATTATGACTAAAATATAGGATAATACCTAAATTGCCCTTTCTAGAGATATGTGGGGTGCGTGTTTACTTGTATTTTTGTAAATATTAAAATTAGTTAGAATAATTTTGTAAATTTCATTTTGAAATGATGCTTGACTAATAATCAAGCCTAATCAAATCAAGATTGAGTTGATTAATAATCAAGGAATTCCTTGATTATATGCGGGCCGAATAATTTATTCCGGACCAAATCAAGCAAACCAAATATTTAATTATGCTTTAATTATTTTATCAATCATACATAATCAAGACTAATCAATCAAACCAAAGAGGCCAATGTGTATTATATTGATTAATGGGTTATTGCTTTGCCTATTGGAATCCATGCACACGTAAAAATGGCTTTTGGCCTTTTATTTATCCCATTAAATTGGTGTAATGACTTGAGTAATTATAGAGCTTTCATGCTCATAATGGTTGCAAACAAAGGGACTGTTGACGTGACCTACTCACGAGGCTATATGTATAGGTGTCATTTGAGGTGTTAGAAACACACCATTCCCCGCACGAGGCTATATATAGGGTCATTTGACAGTGTTGACCTCATAGGTGGTCCGTCAACCGCCGATGCCTCTGCCACCGTCACGTCCGCCGCTATCGCCTCTGCCTCCGCTGCTGCCCACACTTGTTGGTGACTCTGCTGCTGCTAATACCTCTATCGGAACTAACAACATGCGTTTTATTTAATAATCCAAGAAGTTTGAGGGTGTTGACCTTAAGTGGAAGCATCAAAAGATGTTTTATTTAATAATATTGAGACTTGCCAATTTTTTGAGTGAGGATGCTCTATATTGGAGGATGCGGACTTCAACGTTCGTGTTGCCTCTGATGTCTGGCATCAATGCAACTTCCTAGCGAAGAACTACGTGTTACATGGGTTAAAGGATACTCTCTACTTGGTTTATGCCAGTGTGAAAACGGTGAAAGAGCTGCGAGATGCTCTTGAGAAAAAGTACCAGTGTCAAGGATGAGGAAACTAAAAAAGTTTATTGTTGCCAACTTTTTAGACTTCAAGATGATTGACTCTGATCTGTGATGGAGCAAGTAGTGCAAGAGTTGCAAACTCTTTTGTACGATATGCAAGCAGAGCAAATGACATTGTCGGCTTCGTTCGTAGTTGCTGCCATGATCGAGAAGTTGGAAGGACTTGACTCACAAAAAGAGTGAGATAGAGATTGAAGATCTTATTGTCAAACTTCGAATCGAAGAAGACAGTAGGAGGCATGATCTAAGGTTTAAGTTTGGAGACGAGGCGAAAGCCAATTTAATGGAGTGTGACGAGAACTCCAAAAAACTTGACCGCCCTAATGTGAAAGGGAAGAGCAAAGCTGTTGCTCGAAAATTTGTTTGAAAGCACATGCTTCAATTGCGACAAGTCGGGCTACATGGCAAATGACTGCACCAGTCCGAAAAAAAAAAAGTAGGTTAAGCAGTACGCTCACGCTGTCGAGAAAGACAAGTGGGACGAGGATGACTTGGCCGCCGTGGTTTCTAAAGTTAACCACGTCGATAATCCGCGTGCATGGTTTATCGACACGGGCGCTACCATTCATGTGTGCGCTGATCGAACTATGTTTTTAACTTATCGAGCTATTGAGGGGAAGAAGCTTCACATGGGCAATCAGGATTCGTCTGACGTTTCCGGTGTTGGTAATTGCGTGCTCAAGCTGACGTCTGGTCAATAGGTTAGGTTAAAGGATGTGCCTCATGTCACACACATCCAAAAGAATCTATTGTCACGTTTCCGGTGTTGGTACTTTTCTTGGAAAGAGTTTTCTTTCCAATTGTCTTTTTAAGTTGAATGTAATGGTTGTTTGCCGTGTGCCTAAATTTGATAATAATAAGAATGCTTCATCTTTCTCATACTTGTTTTGAGTGTTCTGATTTATGGCATTGTAGATTAGGACATGCTAATCTAAATGCGATAAAAAGATTAGTAAATCATCGATAAAAACTTCTCTCCCTCAGTGTTGCATAGTTAGTTCGGTTCTCTCTCTCGTCAAGTTTGTCAGTGCTTTTAGAGTTTGTGGTGATACTACTCTAAAGGACGAAATCATTTTATCTTTGGGGACGATACGCCGGACTGTGAACACTAGCCGGTGTGTATCTCATCTTGCGGAAAGACCTTTCTCGACTCGACTTATTTTGATTTAATCAAATTTCTATTTTATTATTACAATAGCAAGTATTACAGAGATTTATTATTACAATAGCAATTATTAGGTGCTTTTAGATAGCTTTTGAAGAGTTGAAGTGATTCCATCTTGTTTCAAAATACATTTCAAGAATTTGACGTGTTATATTTAGCCAAACGTTAGGTGTTTCAAGTTATCAATTATTAGTTAGATTAAGTCATCAGTTCATATATTTTCCATATAAAAAAAGCAAGGCTCTTCCTTTCAACACTTCTTGAATGAATCTTTGAAGGCACGGCGTGCTTTGAGGGCCTTGAAGGCGTTGGTGAGGCTTCAAGCCATAGTCCGCGGACGACTAGTTAGAAAGCAAGCTGCGGTGACACTAAGGTGCATGCAGGCTCTCGTTCGTGTTCAAGCTCGAGTAAGGGCTCATTGCACTCAGTCCTCTACTGAACCGATGTCGGACAAAGAAAGTCAAGTCGACCCTAAGAAACTAGTCGAGGTTTGATCATTTAAGTCCTTTAGTTCGATTCATTTACTTTTGTTAGTACGATTGACGCCAAGTTCTGCATTGATCTCTATGATCACAGAGTGGCTGGTGTGACAGCGCTGGCACAGTTGAAGAAGTGATGTCGAAGCTGCAAATGAAGCAAGAAGGAGCCATGAAGAGAGACAGAGCTTTTGCCTATGCTCTTTACCAGCAGGTACTAATGAGATCAGCTATCTTTGTATTTTCTTGAGTAAATGTTTTGAGATGAAGTTCTAATCTTGATTGTACTGCTGTTTTGTCGGATCTCAGCAACAGAGACGAGCCTCGAGCAAGATTTCCACAGGAACACCGGCTAGGTCAGAGAAGGGCGGAGCCGGGATCAACTGGATCGAGCGGTGGATGGCGACGAAGCCATGGGAATCGAGGCTAATGGAGGAGTTCCATAGCGATGACGGACAATTGGCTGGATCCTTCTCAACTGTGTCCGAACACGATTCGACTCTAACACGGCGGCACAATATCTCAACACGGACACCCTCAAAGGTTCCCATGAGTAGCCACATTCTATGCTCTTCCTCCGAGTCGATGTACAATGATGAGACTACAACCTCGAACTCTTCAACTACGACCTCAGAGACGCCTGGATCAAGCTCAACAGAATCTAAGCCCAGCTACATGAGCCTCACAAGATCAACCAAGGCAAAACGGAGGCCTTGTGCTTATGGTTCAAACTTGAATTCGAGTGGTCAATCGTTGCAGAGGCACTCGGTGGAGGATCTCCCACACAGGAGGAAGCCGAGCCCCCTCTCTAAAGGTAACGCGAGGAGGAGTGCTGACACAGACTTGTACTCTGTGGATCTGTGCAAGGATCTCTACCCTCCGAGCTACTACATGTGATGAGTGTTTGTTTCCTTACATTGCAAAAGACACTGAACAAGTTCAACGCCTCGTTGCATTTGCATGGTTCGTTGTTTGTCATTAAGAGTATACTGTATCAACTTCAATGGATACTGCAAAACAGAGTGAGCAAACTATATATAATATATATAGAGCCTAGTTGTCGATTTAACTTGTTATTGTAGCAGATGCTAAGCGTTCAAACACTGCAAAATATGGACTGTTTTTGGTATCGGCTTCGTATAAATATTTGATTTTATGCTATACATTTGTAGGATATTTATTTTATTTTTGGTGAGTTTGACATTTAAATGACACTTCCATATATAGTAAATTAAGATCATACAAAAACACATAAAAGTACTCCATCTATTCTACTAATTTAGACACACTTTGACCATAAAACTCTCACCGTTTTGTGTGTCTAAATTAATGAGATGGATGGAGTAATAAAAACAATCCTCCAAACATAATTATGTCATTTAAAAATATTAAGGTCATAGAAACAATGTTAAAAATGAGTAAAACTAGTTTTCGTTCTATAATTTTGATATGTAGTGAAGTGTGAGTTTGCGAACAAATACATTTATTTGAGCATATGAAGAATACGAACATATGGTGATTCGTTACATATATAAAGAATAAATAAGAACTTGTGAAAAAGAGAACAAATAAGATCGTTTTTCCAGTTGAATCAAAGGAGACACGTGATTAATTTTATTAGGACAAATAAGATCATATTGCAACTTTAAGTTTTACTTCATCAATCAACATTTTCTAATTTTATGCAATTGAATACTTCGCCAATCAACCTTCTGCAATTAAAACTAGACTATGCCTCCAGAGTCCTTGATTTGAAGAAAAAAGAAAGTTAAAGGCTGTATTCGGTAGGCAGGTATATCTAAATTAATGGATGGAGGGAAGGAAGTTTTTCTTTAATTGCACAAATAGATTATAGTTCTTGATTTTATTGACTATATTAATAAAAATGGCCCAAGCTTGTGTAGAAGAAAATTTAGGAATATAGGTGATTGAAAAATCAACATGCTTGCCTCACCTGTAGAATGTATTAGTACATTAGTATACCTCAAAGTGTATGAACATAACGTGTATGTTTCAATCACACAAGACAAAACATTTTATTACAATAATATCAATGAAGATAAAAAAGGGTTACTTTGCTATTGCTTTGTAAACCTTATGTGGAAAGTCGTAGGCATATAAGAGCATAATACAAAATGTGTGTTTAGAGATATAAAGTATACATAATGTGTATGGAGTAAGCTTATAAGCCCCAAATTTTCTTGGAAAGAATCTGAGATTATAACACAACTTGTCACATCTTTCACTAAGAAAATATAAAAGTAACCCATTTATATAACAAATTCAGCACTTAGCATAATAAGTAAGAGCGAGAAGGAAACACTTTTTAAGGCACTCCCTATTCTGAGATGCATCAATGAGCGCCAAAATTGCCATTGCACTAATCAGTTTCTCACCCTTGAAATGGCCGTGCTATTGCCTTGGATGTTGACTTTGACATAACCAGCGACCTTTTCGCAAGTTCAATCATGCTGTGATTCTATACCGACCCTTTGCAATTCGTCGTGCAATGACTCTCCGGCCACCCTTCGTTGATTTCCTGTTTGGGAAAGGGAAAATGCATCATTAGCTCCAGGAATGTTCTAGAAGCCTAGAAGCAAACTTCAGCTACTATGAATCATGGACGTTTACTTATCAGCTACTATGAAGCGTGCATGTGTTGGCCTAGTGGTAGTGAAGTTAATGTCCAAGACAATAGGTCTCGGGTTCGAGTCCTCCGTGACGTGGCTATATAATTTAATGTTAATGTAATCCAATATTTAAAAAAATATATATCATAGCCCTCTCCACATAAGGTGCCATTTTTTCGTGTAAGAGGATGTCAAAGCATGCACGTAGTGACATAACTAGAATGTCAGAATACATTTTAATTTTCTTGAAATAATGTCATAATGTGAGAAAGAGACCTTAAAATTAGTAGAGTTAGTTATACATATAAGATTTTATGAAATTTTTGGAGCATGTTTACAACATAATCCTCATACTAAATACATTCAACTGTTTCTAAAGAGTCAAAATAAAAGAAAAACAATACACAAAAATACCAAATAATAAAGGGACTGAAGCCTCCCTTAGGCATGTATGTGAGTTTATGCATGAGCATGTGGAAGTGAAGGTGAGGGAGGAGTTAATTAGGCAAACTTTAGAGCTAAGATGCATGCAAGCATGACCTCATATGCGTGTTTATGCTGGAGAGAGTAGATGGGAGATGGTGTATCTACCTAACAAAGAATCCATGCACCCTTTTGCGCCTGATGTTGCTTGGTTGGTACGTCCTCTTTGTGTGGCAAAGCACCGGCTCACTTGACAAAGAGTCATCTCCTGTGAGGAGTCAAAAATGTAATATAAAGTATATTAGGTCCAAAAGCAGTAACCCACTAACATATAAAGAATCAATATAACGTACATTAGGTCAAAAAATATAATATAACGTATATTAGGTCCAATGCATCCTTGATCTATTACTTGAAATGAATAAGATGACAAATATCATATAAAGGCAACCATCATTAAAGAAAGAGAAGAAAAACTGACGTAAGAGAGGAGACTACATGCTGCTAGATATAACTCTGTCCAGCTTATAGTTTGCAATCAACAAGGTAAAATAAAACATATCTTTATGACCAAATGTCACAATGCGTTTATCATTTGATCCGACTAAGATCCTGTGACTCCTGTCATATGCAATATTTGGATGCGAATATATCACATATACCAGATACCACTCACTAGTGACCATCATTAAAGATGTAGCATGACTGATGTAAAATATGAGACTACTTGCTAATGGATACAATGTACTCCAGCTTTAAATTTGCAACCAACAAAGTAGATCATCTATTTATGACCTAACGTCACAATGCATTCGTCTTTCATCCGAGTAGCCATATACGACCAGTTAAAACAAGCATAATGGTCCCACAATCATCTAGGATCTGTTTTTTGCATAGTTCTTTTGATTAATGACCATATCCTACCAAGTAGTCTAAATAAATCTACTGACGACATTTTTTAGTGCTGCAGCACCTTAAAAACTTATCTGTTGAGATAGTTCTATTGATGTAGCTTTCCTCTTACAACTTAATTGATATGTACTTAAAAATTATAACTAGGTGGTAAAATATAAATTTTAGTATATCTAATATACAGAACACCAAGAATTATTAAAACATTCCGAACCAAAGGGTTACATGTGGAATACCCAGCCAAAACTTACACATTTCTGGGAGATTTTTGTCCTGTAATTGCACAGTTTTGAGAATCAAAAGTGTTAGAGTTATTCCAACTCTATAAAATTGTTTTTGTTTCTTCTTGT